>PVJC01009082.1:0-46776 GCA_004026665.1 Murina feae | reverse complement strand
GGGTAAATGTCCAATTCTCTCTCTTCTGGGCTCTCATGCTCACATGCACACGATGGGTTTGGAGGTCTGACCTCCAGAACTGTCGTGTTGCAAGGTGAGTTTTACAGGGCAAGCTGATCGGTGCATCTGACAGAGGACACTGGCAGCCACAGCCACACCCTGACCAGAGAGCCACTCCACCAACATGCAGGTAGAGGGTACCTGGGATGGGAGGAGTGTTCTGGCACTCACAGAGTTACCGAGTGAAAGGGGACAGAGAACCAGTGTAGCTGCCAGTCCTCCTAGGTTTTAGGGGAACCTCGGTGGTCGCCGCAGGGGGTTTTGTGCAAGGCCACAGAGCCACCAACAATATTATTTTGATACCCCCTCCTAGATACAGACTCCTGCTCTCTCTTGACCCAACCCTAGGGTCAGGGCTGGAGGAAGAGGTGGAGCCGCCAGGACCCACACCCACTGGGATGCAGGCCCAGCAGGTGGGAAATAGCCTTCGTCCTGGGGAATCTAAGTGCTGCTGCTCCTTTCCAGCCATCTTTCACCGAGCTGTGCTGACAGGGACCTTGGCCCAACAGAACTGGGGCAGAATCTGCTGGCGTGAGTGTCCCCTTCTCAGTCTGCTCAAGGCGGGCATTTGTTCCAGCAGCCAAAGAGAAGAGGGTGGGGAAGGACGGGGCTGGCACAGCGACACCTCAATCCAGGCCGGTAGCTGAGCCAAGCAAGTTCCGAGACATATGCAAGGACCCTCGGCTCCCTGGCAGTCTGTCTGTGGGAAGTGGCAGGGCAAACCAGGTGAACCCTCTCTTCTCACCCAGCATCCAGCCCTTCCTCCAACTTCCTCCTGTCAAGGGCACTGCTGGCTGGAGTCCCCAGAGTGGTTGTGTGCAAACGGTACACCAATGTGAATGAGTGCATGGCAGCCTGAGGGGGTGCGCCCAGACGGACGTGCCTGGTAACAGGGGTGGTGTTTGCAGAAATCTGTGGCCACGGGAGCATGTTTGCAAACAAACACGGCTTTCCTTGCACAGATCCCTGCTTGGGTAGGTGGCGCCTTTGGATAGCAGGCAAGCATCTTCCTTCAGAGAGGAAGCTGACCCTGGGAAAAATAACAGTGGCTAAATGATGGAAACTGCCATCCCTCAGCAGGGAGACTTTTAGGGCCCAGCAACATAGGGCCCCTTCTCAGGAAGCCAGTGCTGCTGGCTTAGGAAGGAGGAGGCACACACCCCCGCTGCCTAAACAGGCCTAAGTCCTCTTGCTCTGTTCTCACTCCTTGCTTTAAGATGGCCGCCTACCTCTCCCAAACCTACGCGAGCTCCCCTTTGTGGGGCCAGGGGCCAGGCCTGCTCCTGGGGAAGAGGAAGCAGGTCCTCTGCTGGCTAAGTATCTTTGGACATAAGTCCTCTTTGCCCACACAAATTAATAATGTGTCTTCCTCATTAAGAGATGCTGCCTGAGGGTGTTTTCCAGTAGTTCTTCAAATATAAAAGGACAACAGTTACAACAAGAGCATTAAAAGGGGTTTTCACGTTTTATGTACTGTGGGTGGGGGGTTAGACTAGTACCACATTTTTTGAGGAACAATCGGATAGTTATTACAAAACCTAAAATTATCCAGCAAGCTTCCTCTTTGAATCTTTGTTGCAGAACGTTATGGACGTTCACTGTGGCTTTGTATGCAATAATGACTACTTGGAAATAGCCTAAATGCCCATCCTTGGGAGACCAGTTAAGCTAATTGGGTGACATCATGTGTGGTTGCATCATGGACATAGAAAGATAGTCATCATCCATCTTTGCTTTAAAAAAAAAAACACAATTTTCAGAAAAGTACATTGACTCAATTTTTATTTTTAAAAGACAACTCTGTAGCTATGTATTCATATACATTCAGACATATTTTCGTGTGAAGAATAACTTCTGGAGAAACAGTAAAACCTCTAACTGTGGTCAGCTCCAGAGAGCTTGAATTTTTCTATAAAGAGGGTATAATTTAAAAAATTTTCGACTTGAGAATTAAAATGTTTTTCAAAAGATGCATTAACTTTAGTCTTTTAAACCAAATTGGCTAGTCAGCTCCAACTTTAGTTCAGGGTCAAAGTGTTCAAGTTTCATGATCACCATATGATTTCTAACATTTGGGAACTAGGAAGAGGATCCGTGGTTGATTGGTCTGTTCCTGTGGGTCAGCCACAGGCAGCTGTGCCCTGGGCCACTGAAGGGTTTTTTTCTTGCAAGTTTATCTAGCGCATACCTGGGGGTGGACAGCAGGGGCTGGTCCTTGTTTGAGAAGGTAACTATTTGTTGAGTGAGCTCACCTGTCCACCTTGGAGCTCCCTCAGGAAAAGCTCACCTCAACCCAAACCTCCCCATTATTCAGACCGATTAAGTTACCAAGATGGGGATAAAATGGGGGGCGACGTTGGAATGAAATTTCTGGAGGCTTTTCCAGCCTTAAGATAATTAATTATGGTGGAAGCTTCCAGATAGAAAGGACAGTAGAGATCCATTTATGTCTGAAAAGTGACAGCCTTGGAAGAGAGGACAGTTGCCAACATCTTTCAGCAAGGGAAGGCCAGGTCCAGGGTGAGGGCCAGGTCTCAGGACCAGCCTGCAGCACCAGGGCCCTGTTCATGGAAGCTGAGTGGACCCAACTCCACTGCATGGTGGAGTCTGAACCCTGGGACACCTCCCGCTTAGTTCTTGAAATCTTGCCCCTTCCTTAGTTCTTGAAATCTTGAAAATGTTAGATGATATCAGACGGAAATGTACCTTGTTTCTAAGCAAGAAAATTGCCACAACTTGCGATCCTCAGCTATGATGTGGGCAGTGTTTGTTCTCACCGTCTCTGTCTATCATTAACAAGAAGAACTGTGAGGAAGGAGTGGCTGCACAGGTGTGGTGGCTGCACTGAGCCAGCCCAATGGGGAGGAAGGAGCACCGGCCTTCGAACCCTGTCTTAGGTTCAAATCCTGGCTCAGCCACCTGTCAGATGTGTGACTTTGGGCCAGTTACTTAGGACTTTGAGCCTCAGTTGCCTCCTGGGCATGTGGGGATAATAAAGGTTTTATCTGCTGCTGGGTGACAGATCTGCTACATAGTCAGTGTCTGGCAATGTCCATTCTTGCTTTTCTCTAACTGGGACCACAGTACATGCAGGGGACTCAGCTGTGCCCCAGGCTTCAGGTTTCCAGGTGGCAGAGCCGAGAAAGTAAGGCAGAGGCCCTCACTCCCAAGGGCCAGGAGCTGGCCCCACTGGATGTAGCCGTGGGCCGCTGGGTTCCCATTAGGAGGTTCACTGTGAAGGCGTGCGTGCTGGTGGTGAGGATGCGTCCTTTCCTCATTGTGTGCAGCTGGGCCATCTGAGCTGCATCAGGCCGAGGCTGGGAATAGATTTCCCCTCCGAAATGAGAAGCGGCTGCTCAGGGCTATATTTAGCCGGGGACTCAGGGAGGGCAGAAAGAATTGCGGGCCGGAGTGGGAGTGGGATGGGAGGAGCTGTCTGTTCCCAGCTAATGTGTGCCCCTTCTCAGAGGATGGGGATGGTGTGGCCCAGGGGGAGGCCGGCAACCTCAGCCATCCTCTCTTTTTTGTAACAGCGATGAACATCCCCTACGTGACTGTGTCAGACAAGCTCACAGCTGGAGAACCTGGGAGAGGGCGCTGGGCCTGGAGAGCCCGCACGCGGGTGGCGGGTCGGCGGGGAGCAGGCAGTGCAGCTGTTCGGATCTGGGCTTTGCCATCTGAGGGGCTGCCATTCAGATTCTAACTCTGCCACTCAATGTCTTGGTCAGGCACTTAACATTTTCAAACCTCCAAAAGGTTATGCAGATTAAATAATATAATATGTGTAGAACACTCAACGCGGGTCCCGGGTTCCCGGGGTATCGGCACCAAATAAATGGCAGCTATCATTACGGTGAGGACAGCCAATGGCTCGCTCGCCCTTCGGCTTGCGTCTCCTTCTGGAACAGATAAAGTTCCCCTAAATAAAAAGTTCAACTTTAAAGGTTTCCAGATGTGCCCTGTGATCGCTGAGAACTTCTGCTGCTGTCACCTGACCAGACGCGCTGGGAGAGGAGTTGGAACTTGAGGGAACTTGCACTGGGACATCAGGGGGTTGGGCTCTGCAGTCAGCCCTGAACTCTCCAACCAGTTTCCCGCTCCTCTCCCCTCTCTGGCTCGTCTCACAGCTTTTTCTCTGCTGTTGAAAAGTGGAGGGCAGGAAGAGGAGATACAAACACACCTGAATTATTTTTATTGCCCACAGAACCTGGGAAAGTTAGATGAAGCCAGGGAACCATTCTAAGGAGCAGATGAAATGAGGCAGAGGTTATCTGTGCCCTTATAATCTATGTGGCTGACTTCTCCCCTGACCTCGGAACAGGCATCATCCAAAGTGGGCGGCTGTGGGGCTGGGAGAGAAATCGTGCTGGCTCCCAGCCAAGCACAAGAGGCCGTGCTGTGTATCGGCATGTGGGTACATCGACTGGCCCGGCATGTCTGGCAGGCCAGGGGCGGGCAGCGGGGCCCAGCATGGGGCATTGGCACAGAGTCCGGCAGCCCCTGCTGTGACGGGGCCAGAGGAAGCAGCCTCCAGGGCCCATGAAGCACAGGGCATTTGCTGAGTTTGCAAACAAACCTGCAGGATGCAGGACTGACACAGCAGCAAGGAAACAGAATGTGACAATCCAGGGCAGGCAGCATGCCGTAAGCGGCATTCATTTAAAAGGCTGTTCTCCTCCATTAAGCCTGCTTGGGCTGCTGCTGTGAATGTAGCCGGATCAGAGGGTGGGCGTGTGAGGGCCTGGTTTTGGGAGGAGGACTCTCTTCACGAGCTCCCATGCCACCGTGTGCTCAGGGCAGACCACCTCAGGGAACCTTGCAACTGCAGCAGAGAACCCGGGCAAATGCCAGAGAGGCGAGATGGGCAGAGAGGCGGAGGCTAGGCCAAAGGCTCCGAACTACTTGAGTGTGGAAATCAACTGCAGAGCTTCTAGAAAATGCTGTCGGCTAGGCAAAGATCAGACCAACAAAATCAGAGCTTCCAGAAGCTGGGAGTCTGTTTTCTGAAAGCACTGTACTCCTGTCTTCATCCCCCACTGAATACCCTGGTGATGGGCAGGGGCTGGGACAACTGGCCCCGGCCGCAGGGAGCATGGAAGTTGGGTTCTAAGGATGCTGCCCCCAGGTCTGCCCCCAGGTCTGAGAAATGCAGAAGGTTAGAGACTCCTGACCACGGATGGGTGGAGTGGGCGCAACGAGAACACTGGGCCGCTGTACACGGCCTCACCATTTAGAAAGCAAGTCCAAAGGCACAATGCATGTGCCCTCCACAGCCTGAGGAGGCAGTAACGATAGTCTCCATTCTGCAGATGATGACACAGGTTTGAAGAGGTTCCATGACTTGCTCAAGGTCACGCAGCCAGTGAGTGGCATAGGCGAGTCTCCACGCCCTGCGTGCACACCCTGCACCTGCTCTGTAGTTGGTGCGGCCTCCGTCTCCCTTGCGATCCCCTCTCACAAGGTCAAGTGGCCATAACTCCTCTGTGAGGAGCAGCAGCTGACTGGACCGGCTCCAAACATCACGGAAACTGATGAAGGCAGAATTGGGTCGGAGAGTCCCGTTTAAGTCCCTCTTTGAATTGTTCTTCGGCCAGCATGTTTCCATGGAAGTTCTGTCTAACACGTACATCTCGCATCTCCAAATAAGGCTTCTCTCATCTGGGGCCTGGCATGACCGTCGCTCAGTGCAGTATGATGCCAGCCTAGAGGGCGGGGAAGGGATGGTATGCCTAACTTCATGAGATTTTACCAATTATGGGATTGTTTCATGGGCTCCAGGGCTGTAGACTTCAGAGATGACCCGAGTCCTGGGGCAGCTGCTCCCTGGAGCTCAGCATGAGCCCATGTTATGTCTCCTGGAGCTCAGGGGCACGGTGTGGGGACAGGTCACAGGATAATCTGTACGCCACACTGCTCACAGCATGCTGGGACCAGGTGGATGGCTTGTTCTGACCCAGTCATTCAGTCACCCAGTCACCTATCTGAGGCCATTCCCTGAGTGATCATCCCAATGGGCTGAGGAGTAACTCTGACTGCAGATGGGGAGGCTCCATCCTGGCTTCTGTGCTGTCAGCTGGTCCCGTCAACTCAGCTTCCTAAACACAGAGCAGACCCAGCAAATCCACAGACACCCGGTGCTTCTCTGTCCCTGGCTCCTTCAAGGAATGACGTGAATATAAACCAATACAGACCAGAGTGCCACAACCCTAAAGGGAGGGCTGGCGGCCAGGCTAAGGGTGGCGCAGGGAACATGAGGCATGGCATGGGCATGGCTGACCACCCCTCAGTAGCCCCTCATTTGATCTTCCCTCTTCTTCTTCCTCCTTTTTACTCTTTATTAGACATTGTTTGGCAGGATCACTCACTCATACCTCAGTCTGCGTAAGCTGTCCCTGGTGGTGACTGCTGAAGGCTCCTCCCTGGGAGCAGAGAGGGGGCAGGAGTGAGAGTCTTGTGTTCCCAGTGAACCCAGGAGCAAAGGACCCTGACTGACCACAACCTCAGCCTGTGGAACCAGCTTTTTCTCCTCTTCACTCCTTCCCCTCCCCCACCCCCCCCCACCCCCCGTCCTCTGTGACTAGTCTCCCGTTGACGTTCACTTGCACATAACTGTAGAAGTGAAGCTTAGAGTTTTGGGGACACTTAGAAAAGGCAACCACACCCATGCAGACCACAGTCCTGAGAAGACCCGGGGGGAGAAGAGAAAAGTAGCTAAGAAAGCATGGCCTGGCTGCTCAAACCTAATGCAAAGAGCAGAACACGCTGCACTGATGAGACCTTCAGGCTGCCGCCTCCAGCCTTTTGTCGGATACAAGCACTCATCTCAGCCATTTATGCAACGTGTTTGCCAGTGACACCCAATTCCAAGGGAAAACGATAAGAATTGTGCACATCGTTGAATGTAATCAGAGGTGACGTATGAAAGAGTTTGAGGCAGCATTAAGCTGCTTTCCTGTCCTGATGATCTAATGTGTTGCTTGTGTACCATGATAATCTGTTCCTAATACAAAAGCAAAGGAGTGGAGCATGCTTTACATCTGTTGGTTACTTAGCCTTCTGAGGCCCCTCCTCCATCCCTAGCACAGAACTGAGGCCCTTCTGAGTGCAGGCGTGGTCAGGACACCTGAGGGATGAGGTGTGTTCTCCCAAATTCTCTCTACCAGTCTGGATTCAGGTCATCTCCCTGGGCAGATAGAAACAAACTAGATCTGCACGTGGGTATTTATAGCAGCTTTGTTCATCACTGCCAACACTTAGAAGCAACCAAGATGTGCTTCCGTAGGTGAAGTGATAAGTAAACTATGGTACATCAGACAATAATATATTATTCAACACTGAAAAGAAATGGACGATCAAGTCGTGAAAAGACATAAAAGAACCTTAAATGTATTTTACTAAGTAAAAGGCGCCGATGTGAAAAGTCTGCATATTCTATGATTCCATTCTTATGGCCTTCTGGAAAAGGCAAAACTGTGGAGACAGTGAAAAGACCAGTGGTCGCTAGGGGTCGAGGCAAGGGATGGATGAGTGTGTGGAGTGCAGGGATTATTAGAGCCATGAGAACATTCTGTATGACACCATAATGGTGGTCACATGGGATCAGTCTCATTCCAGGGACTAGAATGTCTGACAAGACTGAACCCTAAACGATAGACTTTGGATGATGGTGATGCGTCAATGTAGGTCCATCAACTATAATAATAGATCATTCTGGTTGGGGAGGTCAATAGTGACGTAGTCTGTGTTGGGGAGGGGAGAGCAGGGAAAATATGGGAAGCCTCTGCACATTCTGCTTAATTTTGCTGTGAAATGAAAATTATTCTGAAAATAAAGTCTATTTAAAAAAAGCACACTGAGCTAGGAAAAGAGGCAACGAACTATTCTTCTATCATTTTTAAGAGAATATGTCCCGAGTCATGTATCCTTCCTTGTCTCTTATGCAGACAAACATGACATGCTCAAGAGGACACAGGTCGGATCAGGGACCAGAACTCCTGCCACCAGAACCATGGGAAGCTGCACTGGCTGAGGCTCTGTACAGAGAGTCAGGGCTGGGGGAGGACTTGGAGTCCCAAGACTGTGATGCTGTGGTTGGTGGGAATAGGAGGAGGATACGAAGTGGACTTCAGCTCACCTTCTGTCTGTCAACTGGGCCTTCCCTGGAGGGAGGGCTCCAGATCAGTGTGGTAATATTAGCAACATCAGCCAAGTTTTCTAGATTTGCCCATCTTGTGTATTCCTGAATAGGGAGACACACTTGTGCCGTCTGTAAACTATGAATGTGCTTCTGCTACTGCCAGGGCCACAAGTTCCTGCCCAATCAGTTACACTGGGCTGGACACAGGGCGGCTCGGTGTCTCCACTGTCCACGGTGGAGCCTGTCAGGCCTTTCAATGAACAGCTCAATGTAGCCTCCAAGCACTGGACTGTGAGGGGAAGGTCTAACGGGCACCACCCAGAGGACCCAAGCAGCTGCAGGTGGCCAAAAGCTGGCCCCTAAGAAATCAGTCCAGATGGTGCCGCGAAACACATCCTCTGGGTGGCAGCAGCCTGGCCCAGCACACAGACAGGGCTGGACTTCAGCCCTGATACAGCCCCTGAGGCAAGTGTCCTTGCTCAGTGCACTACGGGCTCTGTGAGCACACACACTCACGGTCCCAGGGACATAAGCACATCTCAGGAGCCAGAAGGCTCTGCTCTGCCTGACTTCCCTTCTGAGGCTGGACACGCAGTCAGCCTCCCAGAGTGGCTGTTTCCTCACCTGTAAAATGAGTGGCTCCCCCTGCTTCGACAATTGCGGACACATGGGAAATTGAGAGCACATTTCCTTTCCTTTCCCTAGATTACCCCCTTTCCCTCTTGAACTTGACCTAGTCCTTCCAGACCAGGCTAAAATTGAAAATCAATTTTAATTATAAAAATCCGTTTACTGAACCAATAAATCATCCTGGTCCCAGCTCGGCTGTGGGGAGAAGGTTACACCTGGAGCGGGGCTAATAAGTCACTCTCTCCCTCTGCCTCACTGCACTGGGCTGCCCTGCCCCAGCTGCCATATTCATCTCTGTCGCTGGGCTATGGGTTATCAACGCCCTGGGCGGGTGGATGGATGGGAGCTGAGATGCTCTAATACACATCATGCCAGTTGTAACTTGATTTTCAGCTGAACCCTTGACAGGAAACCCTGGTGGGCTTCCCACCCCCTACCCAGAGGTGGGGGGTGATATATAATGAGGAGTGGGAGTGTTCTTTGAGTTGCCTCCATGTCTGGGATCTGAAAAAGCCGGTTGCACAAATGGGAAGAAGGAGCACAGCATTATCTGTATACCAAGTTCCCAGAGATGAGTCTCTAAAATTAACTAACTGATCAATGACTATTGCTGTTAGGATTATCCTTAATGTGCTCCATCTGCTTCCATGGCCATCTAGGGCATGAGCTCAATGACACACCTAGAGAAAGGGGAAGATACTGCATGGAAGGGGGTCAAAGGATCAGGGTGCTGTTGGGCCCTAGAGGTCACTTGTCACCTGTGACCCCCAATTAAGGGCAAGAATTCCAGTCCTTGACACTTTGACACCTTGACCTTTGACACTGCAACCGGAAACTTGGGCGGAGCTGGCGAGAGCAGCTAACAGACAGCCACTGGCTGGCTCTTGGGAGCAACTGCTTTTGGCAGGTGGGACTAGTCTCACTTCCTTCATCCAGCAGCTCATCACAAGCCCCAGAGCTTCCTGCCAAGCCCTGGCCTCGGAGACGTCGGTCCCTGCAGCCTTCACCGAAGCTGGACATCTCACTGGGAATCAGGGCTTTCCTGTCCTTGCCTCTCATACCTCTAGGCAGCAGAGATACCAAACAGGAAGCTTGCATGGAGGGCAAGCGGGTGTGGATGGCCCGCCACGAGTGGGACAGGGGCCACAAGTGGCTTTTGTAATAGGACTGCAAGACTGAGCAAGCCCACTGTGCTCTGGCCACCTAAATTCCCTGCCATCCTGGCACTGGGGGACCAGGGAGTGGGCATCCACTGCATTTTCAGCTGGCGAGGCCTGCAGCCCCTCAGCACATCGTCTATGAGCAGGCTGGGCTGCCCTAGTGACTACTTAGGAGCTATGTGCCTTTGGGCAAGTTTCTTAATATCCCTGAACCTCAGTTTCTTCCCTGTAAAATGGGGATCATTGTTTGTGATGAGAGCATTTCACACAGGAAGTCTCATTTGGAATATTTTACTACTCCTCGGCATCTCTTCCTGAAGATGTAAAGGGGACAATGCTCAAGACATACCAAATTGGCCATCTACTTGCATTGACTTTGTGGGCGGAAAAATCAGAAGTGACACCCTAAGTGAGAATGGAGAATTGCTTATGGAGTCATTGCAGAGGCATCAGATTTAAATTTTTAAATCGGATTTGAGACTCACTGTGCCACACATCAGCTGTGTGACTTTTGAGAAGTCATTTAACCTTTCTCGTCTGTTACATTAGATAATAATGGCAACTTCAAAAAGTGGCTGGGCAGGTTCAATGAGATATTGCGCAGAGAGGCACTTGGGAGATGGCAAGTACTAAACAGATCCTTGATATCATTTCATTTGCTACCACTGTCCCATTAGCAAAGATAATTTAGAGTTCGCCCGTATCAAGCTTTCCAGGGAGCATAAATGATAGTAACTATTAACTTCTTGATTCTGTTCTTTCACTTCCTTCCATTAAGGCACCAGAAGAGAAATCATTTTTCTTTTTCCATCCACTCATCATCATTTTAGATATCCAGCTACACCGAGATACAAGACTGAGGAGGCAAGAACATTATAAAAAAAAGAAAGAATGAAAATGAAAGAAGAAAAAGCAGCTAAGCCCAGACATAGACCCCAAGCTGAAGAATAGGTGTAATGAAACTGAAAGCTCTGGTGTGGTAATGGCTACTGAGGAATCCATGTCACGTCAGAGCTCGCTCCTAGGGAGTTTGGTCTCTCTACTTTCTCTGCACCTGGTGCTAAAATTGCTTCTATCTTTGGGAAGACGCAGCCACAGAGCCCAGAGATGACTCTGGGGTGACTGTCCAGCGTGGGGCTTAAATAGTGGCAGGAAGAAACTTGGTTCAAACCCGATCTTGTCCATAAATTTCCCAGACTTGGACCTCACTAATTTCTTCTGCAAAAGAGCAACGTATTCCCTCTCTTAGGGTTGGTTATCAGAAACACACAAAATAAGCAACACTCTCTGCTTCTGCTGTAGAAAAGGGGGTTGGGTTTCTAACACTACCCAAATGCTGGCCCTACTGGGATCCCAGTGCCCCTGAGGCACTGCCACCTGCTCTTTGGGCACCCACTGGCTGTAGGAAATACCTCTGCCCTCCCCTGTGTGATGTTGCTAGAACAACCAGATCCCAGACATAAATAAAACAGCAAATATATATATATATATATATATATATATATATATATATATATATATTGATTTTTTACAGAGAGGAAAGGAGAGGGATAGAGGAAAGGAGAGGGATGTGTCTCTCTCATTGATGAGAGAGACACATCGATCAGCTGCCTCCTGCACACCCCTTACTGGGGATGTGCCCGCAACCAAGGTGCATGCTCTTGACCGGAATCAAACCTGGGACCCTTGAGTCCGCAGGCCGATGCTCTATCCACTGAGCCGAACCAGTCAGGGCAAAACAGAAATTTTTAATCATGGCTGAAAGAGCAATACACTGAGTGGGGGCAGCTGGAGACACATTGGTGAAGTGGAAAAAGCCCTGGAGACACTTGAGTTTGGGTCCCAACCAATCACTGACTAGGAACTTAGCTATGGGAAGTTGTGGGTGTTGATTCTGAATTGTGATTGGGATCAACTGAGTCCTGCCTGATGCAGCCTAGCCTGACTGAGGCTTTAAAACCATTCTTGAGCATCTGGATCAAATTAGATGGGTTGACTTCATACTTCTTAAAATAAGAGTTTTCTCACCAATTATCAAGCATTGTTGGGTCTCTATTTGAGGCTAAGTACTGTGCTATACTAGTCAGGTCAGATAAAAGAACATCTTAAAAGTCAAAGAAGAGCCTTTGAAATCATGCATTTTTGGATGGTCAACTAGCATCGTGAATTAAACAATTAAGAGTTGGGTAACTCCATGTGCGTTGCTGTGTAGAAAGGACTGGCTGGCAGGAAAAGAGTAATAGGCTAGGATTGGGATCGTTTTCAGTTCTTTGCATAGAACTGAACCAGAAAAGGGCAGATGGGATCAGGGGGTCTGATTCCCAATCTAAATGCTGGTATAGCTGAGGCAGGTATGCGTAGGCCCTCGCAGATAGAAATGTGAGCTGGACAGTCCTTGAAGAAAAGCACAGGGCGTAGCTGCAAGTGTGCATTGTGACCCTGCCAGGCCTCTTACAAGGGCAGGACTATCCCGAGCAACCATCACATGTAGGCAGCCAAAGGGTTTGGGAAATCTACACCAAGTCTCATACCCTTGAGAGTGAAGAGCAGGGTACTTGGAGACGCACCGAAGTCCTAACTATTACATAGAAAGAGACGAGATAAGAAAAAGGAGAAAATTCATTACAAAATGAATGGCCTTTGAATGGTTCAAAGTCAAGAACACCTTGACTGCACATCGATGAGGGCTCAGCAGACCTCAAGTGTCCTGACAAAGCTCCCTAAAGCTCCCTGGGCTGGAACCCAAACTGAATCCAGCTCCAGGGACAGAGAAAGAGTTGGGGTATGTGTGTGTATGTGTGCACGTGTGGGGGTAGACTTGTCCATTCCATCAGAGCCAATTATCACAACTGTGTCCATTTTCCCAGCCTGTCAATCAGAGCCAAAGACTGTGCATTTGAAATCTCCAGCCTTTGAAACATTACCTGTTCCTGGAAACTTTTGATTAAACATTGTGCTAGGTAATGACTATTTTACTTCTTACTTTTTTCTAGCCCTTTCAAATTACTCATTGTTGTGTGACAGCAGAGCCCCATTTACTCTTATTAAATAAACAAGGCTACACAACTCTTAATGAACTAAATCTCATCAAATGTTTGAAAGCAAATAGCAGTTATAAGATTCTTTCCCTTTTCATGTATCTCTGTGGGAAACATCTCACTTTCCCATAACTAACAGGTTCAGACAGCCACAGCCCTGTGTTGGGAGATCAGGCTTTGATTCTTAGCTCACCTGAAGCATCAGGAAGTAGGATGCCCACACAGGTGCAAGAACTTTACTGCTTGGCTGGTTTCTCCAACCAGCAAGGTGCTATCCCTCTTTGCAGACACATTGGCTATCTGGCTGCACCAAGGGATTCCTACCTTCCTTTGGAGGATGCATTTGAAAAGACATCAGCAGGGTGCAGTCAAGCAGAGCAACTTCCCTTTTTAGAATAAACAGACTGGTATGCAAAGGGATTGCACTTGTGTATGGGCCATGCTGCCTGTCAAGCATTTGTGAGCCAGTGGGATGGGTATTCTGGAACCCAGGGCCCCATATCCTCTGTCCATTTCCTCCTTTTCCATTGCCATCCTCAAGGAGCAGACAAGTACTGATGTTCCTACTGAGATCCTCAGCTTTGCAACGGGTGGGAATTACTGAAACTATCACAGGGTTTGGGAGCCAATGAATAGCAAAACCACCCAATTAGGGAGCATCCAAAGCTAAACTCTATATTGATTCCTGCCCTACAAGTTGGAAAAATAATCAGATTACTGGGCAATGCTGCTCAAATTTCAGTCAACAGGTTACCTTGGGAAATGAGGTTGCTACTTGAGCATTTGGGTCCAGGCGTGTCTTTAGAAGGAGTCTGGTGAAGGTGGAAGGATAATGAGCACAGCCCAAGAGAAACACTTTTCTCTCTGGCCACCAACCATTCCCTAACCTTGAACAACCATGTGGTCTTCAAGACAGATGTCTTTGGACACATGGGAATGTGGCAAAGGGCTGTGCCTGGCTCACCAAGCCTTCATCCTCAAAGTGCTCTGTTCTTGATTCACTGTGTCTCTTAGATGCTCGCAAGTCTAGACATACATACCCCAAAGATCCTGGTGGAGGCTTTCCAGGTTGGTCTACCTGCTGTTAGGACTACCTGGCATAGTTAGGAACCACCTGACAGTCCTTGGGAATATCACAATACACGACATGCTGTTGTTTTATGATCAGATCTGCTCAATATTTAGTGTTCTCCCATTGACTTGTTATCGGATACTATAACAAGGGGCCTGGTGCATGAAGATTTGGGCACTGGGGGTGGGTCCCTTGGCCCAACCTGCACCCTCTCCAATCCGGGAGTTTCTGCCTGGCTTTGAAATCATATGAGTGAATTGTCTGAGACCCCCAACCTAGTTTGGTTTGTTGCTCAAAGAATAATAGCGGTGCTTTTTTTTTTTTCTTTGCTTCGTTGGTGGTGATTTCCTGGAAGTTTTAGGATATCTCCCCTTTAATTTTTCCTAAACACTCTGTTTTACTTATGTCTCTCACCTTCGCTTCCCCTCCATCTCCCACCACAACAGTAACTTGCTCTAGGCTCACTTTCCTCTAGTGTCTAGGAGATCCGTCTGCCATGAGAACTATGATTCCCAGCATTCCTGGTGCTCCCTGCACTCTGGGCTTCCACTTCCAGTCCTGGAGCTGCCACCAGAACCACTATTCCCAGAATTCCTGGTGCTCTCCTCGCTATAGATTTTCCCTTCCTGTTCTGTCTCCATTCCATGGCCTCCCACTCTGCCACATCCCCCCAAGCCTCTGGCTCTCATGCTCTGCTCTCCTCCCAGCAGCTTGGGGGAGCAACCAAGAGAGCCACATCCACCCAAGCTGCCAGCCTGGAGTTGTGTATGCAAATTAGCCTACTATCTTTGTTGGGTTAATTTGCATATTCACTCCTGATTGGCTGGTGAGCGTAGTGAAGGGATGGTTAATTTACATGTTTCTCTTTTATTATAAAGGATAGGGATCTTAGACCTCTAATCCACATGATGGAGAAAACTGCTCCTGATATGTACTTGGAAATCAACTATACATGGTAGAATGAATACTGTGACACCTCACCCAAAAGAAGGCTGCTACAAATCTTCACCATAATCAGGAAAGGGAATGAAACTGTGAGGTTTCTGTCCATGTCTGAAGTCTGAATCCTGCCCATAGCTGAAGTCCGCTTCTGCCTACTTCTCAGCAGTATGCCTTTGGCTACCAAGAATTAACTCCCTCTCACCCTAAAGCATAAACTACCACCCAGAACACGAAGCTAGGCAAGGGAGAATCCTGCCAGGACCAATATTGATTGGTTTGCTTGATTAGTTGGTTAACTAAATATCACTACTTTCTAATATAATTAAAACAAGATAAATACTAGGGCTTTGTCCCGTAAGCAAGTGCCATTAGTGATCATGGTGCACACCCTGATTAAAAATGCAATCGACTGGAAGGATAATTTATTAACTCTCTAGCCTCTAGTGCCACTCTGTGGTTTGTGGGGCCTTGAGATACAATGTGGCTGGCAAGGAACTCCCTAACCTTTTGTGATATCCCTGGTCTCATGGGAAAGGAATTTATTACACAAGAGCATATATGAGATGGTTTCTCCTTGCAGATAGAGCTTCTCTGTTCTTGCCACAAGCTCCTTTATAAAGTCTCAGGGAGAGATACCTATAGTGCCATGGCACCACTGTGACCATTCCCCGCTTTGCCTCACTTTCTTCAATCCCAGGTATAGTATTGGCTCCAAGCCTACAATCTGTAATCCTTTGTTTTATCCTCATCATTGAAATATATTCGAATCATTGATCTGGTCATGAAATACTTAATGAAAAAGTACTTGAAACAAAAGCAAGTGTGCCTACTGGGAGAGGAATAGGATTTATTTACTTGTGGGGTTGAGGGAATCACTCCACAGGCTGCTAAAAGAAATAACTAATTGCTTCATGTTTCTTGCCTCATACACACATGAAGGTGCCCGGGAAGTACTCCACTCCCATTGGACAATTCAGACAGCAGGTGCCTCCTGGAGGAAGCAAGCTACCAGACTCAGTAAAGCATGGCTCTCCGCCCTCTTCTCCTGTCATCTGTTGCGTCCTTAGTCAAGTGAAGCATGCCAACGGCTGGCCTGGCTGGTGAATGTGTGGTGATGGAATAGAGGTGCATCCTATCACCCTCCCTGAGTCACCTCATTGATGTCTCAGTATGCCCAGTTATAGCAAAGGAAGTAACCCTTCATGGAGAGCTGAGGGGGTCTCGGTAAGATGCCGTTGGTAAAGCACTTGGAGTACCTCCTTGTTATAAATACAAGGTATTGTTATTCTATTTAGCTTATGTTCTTAGTTTTTAGAATGTGTCTAGATGTGCTGACTGCTGGACAAACATTACAAACCAGAAAGAGCAATGCCGAAGCAGAAGGGAACACCCCATCAGCCCTGCCTCAAGCCTGGCCAGTGTTCTGATGATGGCCAAGGTGTGTCTGGAAAGGCCAGTATGATCTAAAGGTACAGGTCTGATCCTACTGTCGAGATAACAAAAAAGCTGACCCAGTGATGTGGCTCTGACACTTTTTTTCCTGCCAAAAAGGTAGTTTGTTTCTGCCATCTGCTCCCCTTCCAAAGCCATGGTCCTTTAGTGGTTTTTATTTTTATTTTTCTGAGAGTGGCTTTATCTGTTGTCCCTGAGATGCTGTCAGGTTTGGATGGACAGGGACACACTGCTGGGACATTTGATGTTTTTATGACTAGAGAGAGGAGAAAAGAATGAGGCAAATAGGAAGGCCTGCAGGGGGTTGCAGGAGCTGCCCCGAGCACTTTGTGGGAAGTCAGGGCTGAGCACCTCACCTTTAATGGGAATCACAAAGAAACGTGCTTGGGGGTTGACAGTAATAATTGAGTTCACCAGCTCAGAAACCCTTTGTGTTCAGCCTTGAGTTTTCTAAGGGCTAAACCCATCTTCCTAAATGTTTATTTGGAGAGAAATACTCTTTGTAAAAAAATCTGTATATACAGAGAAACAAGGACATAGTTTTGTTATTACTCTGCCATAAAATAAATGATTACTAATTTCCATACCATATATGGAAGGAGCTACCACACGTGAATTCCTTCCATCAGTAATTGCTGTGCCAGTGACTCCTTACGTTATAGGTACCCAGGGATGGTTTCCAAATAAGAACCCAGATTCAGGGACAGATTCGCAGAAGCTAGCTAAAAGTGTCTAGAAATTATAGGCCGATTGAGGTCAGCGAGAAACAAGTTATTCAATACATGCCCTGGAGGCTAGAGCCAGACTTTTCCCCAATGGTTCCAAAATTACTCAGCAGTTTCATTAGGGTGAAAGGCAGAGCTGCTTATAGGTGCAGAGAGTGGAGGCTGTCACTTAATATTTAGAGTGGGTGGCGTTTGATGGTCTGTTCCTGCTCATCAAAGAAGTTGCTCAAGTTGGTGGGATAGAAGAATTAAAGTAAAAAAGGATTTAGCTGAAATATTTGACTGTGAATCTGGCTATGTCTTTATGGAAATTTAGGAAATCAGTGCTGTTGAGAAATCTGATAGCAAGCAGGCATTTACAACAATGGGGAGCTGTCCTCAAGTTCTGGTGCTGAAATCTAGCACTGCAGAATTTTATGGTTTGAAGTGCCTCCACCACATGAACTAATGGTTTTTCCTGGCTCTGAGTAGAGTTACTTCTCAACCATCCGGGGGAAATGTTAAACTAAAGGAGTACTGATCCATTCACTAGATGGTGAAATTTTATGGATTATAAGAAACTATTATTTGAACCTTTTCAATGTGGCAGAAATAAGTAGTGCTCACTCATAGCTGGTTCTTTCCTTCCTAGGCATATAGAGACTGAGCCTCGCAGTTATGCAGGACCATGTGGTATGTGAGTAGAAGTGAAACGTATAACTGTTGTGCCAAAGCACTTAAGGTATGTGAACATTCAGCTCACTCTTCTCTCTGCAGCAATAATAATATAGATCATGTTTAAAGTTCAGAGGCAAGATAGAATATTCCTCTATTTCCAAGTTCCCATTTGGAAAAAATCTTTTCTGGAGAGCTGCTGGACCCACAGCAAACTTTAATAAACAAATAATAAAATAGTCTGTGCTAAGTCCCTGAAATTTTGAAGCTTATCTTATTCCAGCATACTCCAGCTTCACTTGGTTACTAATTTTGGTGTCTTAAAGCCAAGAATAACACAAAACCTTATGCTGTGGCCAAAGACATCACATAAATATAAATGGAAGAAAGGAACTTTGTTCAGTTGGGAAAGGAACATACCTGACAACGCCCCCACAGCAATGTTGTTTAAGTTGGGAAAACTATGAAAGAAATGTTTGCAGCGGCTGAAGTTTTTATTTGGCATAGAAGCATGAGGGTAAGCAAAAGTAGGTTTACAGGTGTGAGTAAATGAAACACAGAGTTTATTCTTATATTATTACTTATTCTTTTATTATATGTTTTTCCATACAAACAACTGTGAACCATCCCTCTATATTTCTGAACTTCCTTTTGAAATGGTGAAAGAATCTGGATTGGATTTCTGATGATTAGAGTTCAAGAATGTATGAAGGTTAAGGTCAACATCACTGCCATGAATGATGGATGTAGCCATCAAGCAGAGGTCAAAGGGAGATGAGACCTGAACAGAGGACATGGGATGTGTCAAGTAGCATCACAGGTTATCTTTTTAAGAGAGTATCTTTTTTTCATTGGAGAAAACAAATTGCAGAGGGTTGAGAAGAGAGAGGGGGACAATAAAGGTAGAAAGTATAAAGCACAAATTTAAAGTATTTGGTGGTATAGGAAGGAAACAGGACTGTAGTTAAAAACAGAAAAAAAAAACTTGAGTTTGATTGAAAATGGAGTTACAAGAACCAGGAAGAATTAGAGGATAAGAAATGTGGACAGAAACCCCCTGTATGTTTGAAGAGGGTAGGATTCAGAGCACAAATGGAAGACACTTGCTACAAAGAGAGGGGACTTATGAAAGTTTGGAAAGGCTTTCTTCCTGTATTATTTCTTATCTGAGTCCATGGATCATCATACAACTGATTTCTACTGGCTGAGAACTCCAGGAATCATCTTAAAAGTCTTCATCTCCTTCAGCCTCCCCTACTTGCTGTTATTTCTAACCCTATATAAATGCCTGAGCATCCCTTAATCCTGTACCTTTAAGTTCCTGTAGCCTTAAATCAGGCCCTTGCTTCTGATGAAACTATTATAATCACCACTCTACCCTTTATTTAGCAGCTGGGTGATCTGAAGCATATTATAAACCTCTCAATTTCTCCTCTGTAAAATGGAAATAAAAACAATTACTTTGTAGCAGTACTGTAAAGATGAAATTAAATAAGTACCTGGCACAGTGACAGCAAAAACTTCTTCCTTGCTCTCCGTAACTCTGGATTTCTTTTATAATTATTATCAATATTTGTTCACTATATTACCACCAGAGTGATCCGTTGGACACAAGTTTGCCACTGTCTCAACCCCGATTCCACCAATAAATTGCTAATATTTATGAAGTAAAATCTTTAGTGTGGCACATAGGATGCAGTATGGTCTCGTTCCTGCCTAACTTTTCAGCTTTTACCAATCATCCATCTTAATTTCTGTTCCAACAACATTAAATGTGTATAGCTTTCTTTAAAATATCATAATGTTTCAAAGTCTTTCTTGACTTTGGAATATTGTTCTTTCTGTCTAGAAGGTCCTTTTATTCTGGTTCCTTCAGCAAACTCCTATTCATCCTTGAAACCTCCTTCCGGTTCTTCTTCATCACTCCCTTCTCTGTACCACTTCTTTACAATGTAGTCATTTCTGCTGTCACATTCAACTTGTATTGTTATTTATGTGGGTATATGATGACTTTCAATACATCATGAACTCCTTGAAGAAGGGCTGTGTTTTATTTAACTCCACAACCCTCTTGTCTAGGACAGTTTCTAGCACTGAGTAGAAACTCATCAAATGCTTGGCAAATGAATGATTAATAAATGCATTTGCCTGTGTGGAATGACTACAAAGCCATCAAATTATAGAAAGGGTAGGAGGGGATAATCATTTCTGCAGAGTCTAAATCTTCATGGAGCAGACAGCATCTGCTCTCAGTGATTTCTGTATTGCTGGAGTTGTTGAAAAGAGAGACATTGGGACTTTAAAATAGGAGAAAATTCAATACACTAAGCTTATACCTGACATTCTTTAAATCATGCCTTAGATTTTTAAAACCTAGGTATGCGTGCGTGTGCGTGTCTTGTCACTTTGTGTCTAGAATCACAACATCATAGGCTATTCTAGCCTTCAAAGTTGCATTCAGCTTTGCTGACTGGAGTCACATGTGTAATTCTCATTTTATCCTCTTACCCGATGCCTTGGTTCTGGGATATATAGAAAGCTATACTGATGAGTAACAGAATGTACCCTTAGTTTTCTGCTCAGGTATTGTCCTGCTGCATGGTAACCCAGGTTTAAAGGCCAAGAGGAGCGGGAAGGCAGATGACTACGTAGCATCAGGAAGCTGATGACTGTGGCTCTGACCAAGGACCTGGGACACCTGGATGTGCTTCATCTCCACAGCCACGACTTGCTATGAGACTCTGGCTTAGTTTTCCCTGTATTTAAAATGGGCAGGATTTTATCACTCTAGATTACACCTAACCACAAAGGTCCAAAACGTGAAGATACAAGTCCCGGATCTTAGACCAGAGTGGGGCCTTTAGGCAGGACCTAGATTCCAGGAGTCCCACCTGCAGAAACTTAAGCCACAGGAGTCCCTCACCTTCTCCACCCCTACAGAGTGTGGGATGGGCTCTCTGACTTCCTGAACACTTGAAGAAATATCTAATTAGGACTGCCAAGCCAGGTTCTATGAAACTTTAGTAGCAGAGACTAAAATAAATTCAGGAAATGGCTATATTAGAAAACAGAGTTTCTCTTTTATTCTCTGAAGAAGTGGTTGTTATATATGGTTAAAATATTTTAATTAATGAGTGATCATTTTTATGGAATCCAGTAGGCTGCCAAGGTATGTCCCCATCTAATCTAATAAAAGTGTAATATTGAAATTGACCATTTCTTTGGGACACCATACCCACCTGCAATCAGATCGACTGTATGCAAATTAACCCAGCCCAGATGGAGGCCGGCAGTCACGGAGCTGAGTAAATAGGCAGCTTCTGTTGCAGCGGGAGTAAAACTGTTTGCCAGCCACCTGGGCTTCTCTTGGCTCCAGGCAACAACATATATGCAACATTGTCTCAATTATAGAAGCCTCAGAGCTGAAACAAACAGATGGCTTCCTTACCTGCCTAGGTCTCTGCTTAAAGGAACAGTGTATCAATTATAGAAAATGAATAAACCCCAGAAACCTGCTTCTAGCCAGCCTTGCTGGGACGTTGGGTCGATGGGAGCTATGGGCAGCCTGAAAGCCTGAAAACAGCCATCAGCCCCTCACCCAGGCTGGCCAGGTACCCCAGTAGGGACCCAAAACTGAAGGGACTGTGGGCAGCCTGAAAGGCTGAAAATGGCCCTCAGGCCCGCACCCAGGCTAGCCACACCCCAATGGGGTGAGGGATCCCACTGGGAGGCTTGGCCAGCCTGCAAACAGCCATCAACCCCTCACACAGGCTACCCAGGTACCCCAGTAGGGACCCAAAATCTGAAGGGGCTGTGGGCATCCTGAAAATGGCCCTCAGCCTGTCACCCAGGCTGGCCACACCCTAATGGGATGAGGGTCCACACTGGGGGGCTTGGCCAGCCTGCAAACAGCCATCAGCCTCTCACCTAGGCTGACCAGGCACGCCAGCAGATGGTCATCCCCAGAGGGGTCCCAGACTGTGAAAGGGCACAGGTTGAGCTGAGGGACCTCCCGAGGGCACAAATTTTTGTGCACCGGACCCCTAGTCTATAGATAAGTGTTCTGTGATAGAGTTCACTGGTCCCACTGCTGAGGTTCTGGGAGGCTACTCCAGGGTCACAGAACCAATACTGTATCCTCAGTGCATCTCATCAAGGGGCTCATGTCTTGTTACTTGGTATGTCTTGTTACTGATTATTTTAACCTTGATCCCTTGGCTTAGGTGGTTTCTCCACTGTGAATTTACTATTTTCGCATTTGTAGTTAATAAATACTCTGGAGGAAATAGCTGGACACTATGCAAATATCCTGTTTCTCATCTAAATTTTACTCACTAACTTTTGTATCCAGTGGTGGATCTTCTCTGCAACATATTAGTGTAACATATTTTTAAACATTTTCTGATTTCCTTCAACATTTTCAACTTTTGATTTTGTTTTTAATTTTTAAAACAACATTTCATTAGGAAATAATGGTAGATTCATGGGAAGCTGCACCGATAGTACAGAGAGGTCCCACGTACCCTTCACCCAATTTCCCCCAATGGTTACACCTTACAAAATTGTTATATCAAAACCAGGAAATTGATGTTGTTGTAAAATGTGTGCATAGTTCTGTCGCTTTAACACATGTATAGATTCATATAACCACTGCTACAATCAAGATACAGAACTATTTCAACACTACCATACAACCCCACACTTGAACTTGGTGACTGCGTGTTCATTATACTTCAATGAAGCTGGCAAAACACCAGACACAATCCCTCTCCTGAAACTCTGCCGGGATAAACAAAGCAGTCAGTAACGATTAGTTTTCGTTATTGCTCTTTACTGATGGAGCATCTCTCTCTCTCATACTTGAAGTGCTAGTGGACTAAGATGCCCAAGCAAAGGCCAGTCTAGGCAATAAGCAAAGGGTGGAAGGTGCCTCTCCTTTTTCTGCAGGATGTTCTGACTGTTACTATAATGGGTAAATTGGATAGAAAATTAGTCACCACCACCTGGGGCTAGCACTGCCCTCGCAGATCCCCAAATCTGCCCCCTGCACAACTGTGTGGGCTCCCCTTTGCTCCTGACTTCTATCTTTACAGTGACTCTCTTTTATTTGAATGTACCAATTGCATCCTGTTTCAAGAGCCTATGCACTTGCTGTCTCCTCCATCTAGAATGCTCTCCTCATAGATATTCAATGGCCCACTCGCATGTCATCAATTCAACAAGAGCTTCCTGGGCCACCTAGTCTACACCTGCCTCACCCCATTCTTAGTTTCCGCTTCTCTCTATCATGTGACTCAGCTTTATTTCAGTGATAGCACTTATCACTAGAAGAAATCATCTTGCTTATTTATTTGCTGATTTATTTATTGTCTGTCCCCACCCCCTTTAGAATGTTAGCTGCACACATGTATGAGCAGCATGTGCTTTGTCTACCACTGTATCTTGCCTATTTGTCAAGTGACTGTGACCATGTACCCCCCCTCCCCACCCCGATGAGTTTTGCTGCCACTTTCCTTCTCATTCTCTCTCCTCCTTTCTTCTCTTTTCTTGAACTCTCTTTATATCCCCTTCCCATTTCAACACACATCCACTAAGAAAAAATGAAGTGTATACGATCACACTGGAGGAACCACAAGCAAATCCAGTGACTTGCCTACTCCCTCCAGCCATTTCTGCAATGGCTCCCTCCTTCCCAACCCTTTTCCTTGGTTCTCTGCCTGACCTTGATGGGTGCTTGCAGGAGGGATTCCTGGAAAGGAGGACTCTCATTAAATTGTTTCCAAGCTGTTTATTCATGAACTACATCTACACGGACATAAAAGCTTTCCCAGGAAATCTGCAGGCTTCTCACCATGTTCTCTCTTGCCCTTTGCCCTCTTTCAACCTAGTTAGCCTTGTTATGATTATTTCTGTGGGATGGCATATATCTGTACCATTAATTCTATATATATCTAGGGGGAAAGGGATTGAGAGGAAGGAAAGACTGATTATTTATCAAGTAAAAGACATTTCTCCTCCCTCTGGACAGCCAGGTGGATTTTCTGAACTCATTTCTGCCACGAAATGGAGCAGCCACTTCTGAAATGAGTCCTCTGTGCTGGGGTGGGCTTGCTTTTTATGGCTGGTGGGTAATAGCATTTTCTGATTTATGAATTGGCATCTGGAGGAGGCACTGAGCCCCTGGATGGATTTATCACAGGAAGAACAGCCATATAAATAATCTTGTCACATAAAATTATTGTTCTCATTTTGACTTTTTAAAATTTCCTTCTGTGTGGTGGTGGGATTTAGGAGATTTTAGAGGAAAAGCAGAAGAGGAATATGTTATTTGGCTTCTTTTTTCCTATATGACCAACATGTACAGATATTCTCCATAGAAGAATTGCATAGAAGTCAATTTCCAAACTGGTTGAGTTATTTTGGAGACCCTTGGACTTGGCTTAAAGCCAAAGGCAAGTTCCTGGCCTGAGGTGTCGCGTAGGGAGTTGAATCTCATGAGTTTAGTTCAAACTCCGTAAGGGATTTTTTTTAATTGGTAAAGAGAAAGGATGTCATTTCAGGTAGGTTTCTCCCATCTTCCCCAGCTCAATGTGAGGATTCATTCACATGCACCAAATGCATACTGAGCACCTTCACACGACGAATCGCCACATGGGTCCCCTTTGGCTGCAAAGACCAACAGTCTGGAGGGTTTGGATGACTCAGGGTGGAACGCAGATTTGAAGCATGCACACAATTTCCCTGGTGAGATGAGCCGCAGGGCATCCTGGACAGGGCGGAAGCAGAGGTCCAGGGGTGAGGACATATACCCTGTGGCTGCACCAAAAACCAAAAACTGTTGATCCTTCTCACCCACAAACTTGTAACGTCCCTGAGGGCAAGGACCCTGCCAGACTTCTTTTGTACCCATTCCTTTGTTTCCTGACCTTGAGGTTTAGCACGTATTAGGTCAGGAGAAACAACACTATCCTATATTAATAAAAGCCTAATATGCAAGTTGTCCCCTCGACCAGGAGTTTGACAGCTCACTATGATGTGCACTGACCAGCAAGGGCGGCAGGGAACATGGCAGGCGTTGGCGACATGAGGCTGGCAGCGGGCAACACTGGAGGCACTGCCAGCCCTGATGGGCTCCAATGAGAGTGGGACTGTGGTAGGATGTGGAGCAGGTGAGCGAGCAGCACCAGGCCAAGGCAGGTGCGAGTAAGGCCTGATGATCTTGCTGATCACCCTGCAAATAGCAGCCAGTGGAGGCGGCAGGGGAAAGGGCCACTGCCTGACTCTCAGGCAATGACTCAGGTGGATAGGGGTGCACAGGGGACTGGGGGCCCAGGTGCTGTCCAGGGCCCAGAGGTCAGCTGGAACCTGTCCTTCTATGCCAGATGCTTCCACTTTGATTGACAGCCAGGCCTAGGGACCACACCCAAGCTTAAATTTCATGCACCGGGCCTCTAGTCTAAACTAATAAAAGCGTAATATTGAAATTAACCATCTCTTCGGGATGGGTAAGCCACGCCCACCAGCCAATCAGAGCAACTATATGCAAATTAGCCTAGCCAAGATGGCAGAGGCCGCAGCCTGGGAGAAGCCTCACACAGGGTCCAGCCGTAGTGCAGGATGGGAAGAGCAAGCAGGCCAGTGGCCAAAGCCGTGGGCGGGAAGAGCAGGGCAGGAAGAAGCTGCAGCCTGGAATCGATCATTGCGGAGCACATACACGGGCCTCCGGGGCTCCCCATGTGTGCCCCGGCCACCCGATGGCTTCCCAGGCGGATGGCCCCGAGGGTCAATGGGAGCTGTGGGCAGCCTGAAAACGGCCCTCAGCCCCTCTCCCAGGCTGGCCAGGCACCCCAGTAGGGACCTGAACCCTGAAGGGACTGTGGCCAGCCTGAGAACTGCCCTCAGCCCCTCACCCAGGCTTGCCACACCCCCATGGGGTGAGGGTCCCCACTGGGGAGCTTGGCCAGCCTGCAAACAGACATTGGCCCCTCACCCAGGCTGGCCAGGCACACCAGCAGGTGGACATCCCCAGAGGGGTCCCAGACTGCAAGAGGGCACAGGCCAGGCTGAGAAATGCCCCGCCCCCTCCCCAAGTGCACAAATTTTTGTGCACCAGGCCCTAGTAGTCTATAAAAGGCCAGAGAGTTTATATGTTGGAGTTTGTAGAGGCCAGGTGGCCTGTTTACTACAACTCTGCCATTGTAGTAAAAGCAGCCATAGATGATATGTAAATGAATGGGTATGGCAAAAATCCAATAAAGCTTTATTTGCAAAAACAGGATGACCACCAGGTTTGGATGGTAGTTTGCCAACCTCTCTAGCAGGTCAACAATATGTTCTTGTTGAATTGAGTTGAAAGGACATCATTTGATAACAATGGCATCTCACTTTAAAAATGTCAAATATGACCTGACAAAGTAAATAACTGTTAAGAGAGTTACTGTCTATGCAGAGGATTCCTATGGGACTTACAACATACAATCTATCATGTAAGCATATTTGATAGCATGGATCCTTTACATAAAAAGGTAACTGAATCTTTTCCAGTGTTTAAGTTGTTGTACAGACACCATTCCTTTCTGGGGTACCAGCCCCTGGGGGTGGAGTTGAGGCAGGGGAACTCTCTCCTGGTTTGGAGAGGAGTGGTGCCATTACTCTGGAGTGTTAAGCAAGACTGGATTCTTTGGGTGGATGTGGCCTTGGGGAAGTGCCAGCCCAGACTGATGAGCTATCTTTAACCAATGTGTCTAACCATGGGGACTTCTGCTCAGTCCTCTCATTTATTTCTTTGTTTTCATGGCAGAATAAACTCCAAATCCCGGGGGTCAACTAAGAGTCTGCCAACAGCCCATGCACAAAAAACAAAAAGAAAAAAGGCTTGCTGTCATCAGTCAATGCCAGCTACTTAATAATGACCAGCCTAATGGCCCGAGGCAGGGGTCCTTGGGCAGCCAAGGCTCTGGCAGAGAGACTGGTTTGCAAGAAGCATTTCTGCTGGCCACTTTCAAGGGCGTATCCACCTATGCTCAGCTCTTTAAGAAGGCAGTAATTAGTTTCATTCCCTTCAGTGCACACAGTGAATGCACCAGGACTTGGCATTTGAAGAGCCATTGAAGTTTGTTCTTCTCATTTTGATTTGCCTTAGGTTTATGCCCATAAAGAAATATCAAGACCTCAAGGCAATTCTGGGGTTCATTCAGTTCCTACAGGAGGAAAAGAAACTTTCAAGTGTCGGGGCTCCGGGCAAGGAGAGGCCACTGCAAAACAGAGCCAGTCATGGCTCAGCTGGTGCTATGACACACAGTATTTCCTGCAATCTGCAGGTGGTGAGCACAACCACTAAATAGGAGGCTCCAGAGAGCATAGCTGTCTTGTACATCTTAGTATGTTTCAAGCAGGGGGACCCACACGTAGAGTTGCAGGAACAAGGATTTCCAGTCCTATTTGTAAACTGTGGTCATCTAGGCAGTGCTTCTACTCTGGTGAGTGGTGGGATGCAATATATAGGCCATTTATATGTTACCAATTTTTAAAATTCTCACCCAACGATATGTTTGTATTAGAGAGAGAAAGAGAGAGAGAGAGAGAGAAACATTGGTGTGAGAGAGAAACAGATCAGTTGCCTCCTATATGCACCCTGAAGGGAAATCACACCCACAACCTACATATGTTTCCAGACTGGGAATCAAACCCAAAGCCTTTTGGAGTACAGGAAGATGCTCCAACCAAATTAGCCGCCCAGCCAGGGTATGTGCTACCAGTTTTATTCATTCAGCCCTTGGGGAAGCTGGGAAATGCCTGGAGCACAGTGCCTCCAGAACTTGATCCCCTTTGGCCATGAGGAGACCTCCAACATCCCAGCGAGCTGTAAAAATACGTTTTCCATATGTGCCTTAACAAAAGAATAGGTAGGAAAGCATTGACCTGGTCCATGAATGAGAAAGCTGACTCAGAGGTCCAGGTCTCACAAGTCAAGGTCTGGGTTCCAGGGAGCCCTACTCTGTGACCAACCCTATCCACCACCCTACAGCTATCACACTAAACTGTCAACAAGTAATTGTTGAAGCCAAGTTATTGAAATTGAGAAATCACTTGAATAAGAACTAGTGGAGGGTCATACAATGTCATTAGAAATACTTGACATATGAGTTGGATGCTCAAAGCTAAAGTCAATTTATTGCCAGTGTGTGCAACATGGATCCCCGAGACCAGTGGCTTTCATTTGACCATGACTCATGGCAAGAGATGTGCTTTCCATTGCCAGGCACACACATACACTGACATATATAGTTTCACAAATAGTACCTATCCTTACTGTGCTTGATGGACACCGTTCTATTCAATTTTATTCTTTGCCACACACAAAAAAAATCTGGTCATGACCCTTTAAATTGATTTCGTGACCCACTAAATTGATTTCTCAACCCACTAATGTGTCATGACCGACAATTTGAAAAACAGTGGCCTGACCTCATTCTAGCTTCCCCTCCCTTCCCCAAAAATTGGGGAAATGGGATGTGAATGTGGAGAAGAATGAGATTGAGATAAACATAAGGAGGAAGGTGGGAGGAATGCCAAAAAAAAAACAGGATAAAAGGAAGAATGGGCATGAGATGAAACAAAGGAGAAAAGATGGGAAATGGGAGACAGCCTTCCAAAAAGCTCACTTTAGAAGGGCAGATTATGTCTGTGTGACTATTTAAAAGCTCCACAGTCAAAAAAATAAAAATAAATAAAAAAATAAAAATTAATAAATAAATAAATAAATAAAAGCTCCACAGTCATTCTGGCCATTCTGACAGGAATCTTCCCTGCCAGCTTGAGTGGCCATTATCATCAGGTTGCTATCTGCTTGTCTGAGCGATAAGAGATTTCCTTATCTCTCAACACCATTGCAAATTACTAGGGTAGGTCTCAGAGAAAAATGTCTGTCTGCGGCCCAGGACCTGGGCCCCCAAAGACTTAGAATGCATTGAGTAAATTCCCCAGAAATAAAGAAATTGACCACCCTGTATCCTCCCACACCTATACCCTTGCACACAGTGGACTGCTGAGCTGGGCCTAAACAACAAACACCTGGGTACAAAAGAGATGGTTGTAGAAGGAAACAGGAAAGTCAAAGTCAGAGGTGGATATGAGATTACACATGAAGTAGCTGCAAATTAACACACTCCAAATTGCACACCTTGCAGTAAATAAAATTTTTGAGCATGAACCTACAAAAAAACACACCTATAAATGTTTACAAATAATATATATTATTATTAATATACTTGCATTATCAAATATACATGAAATTAGGAATTAAAGAAGTGAGATAAAATAGCATTATTTATTTTATCTTATTAATGAATGATACAAAACGTTTTGCTGTGAGATTGATGTGTTAGGATTGGCTTCATTATTTTTGAAAATCTTTGTTTAGCACTTACTGATATGGGGTTCTGAGGTTCAATTTAATTCAATACGTTGCTTTAATGGCTGTCTTAACGGGAAAAGACAGCTCACATAGGCACAGAGATGCAAAAGGCACACTGCTGGCTCTGCTGAGCAAATCACGATACTTTCTTCAGTTTCATGCACCAATTATGCAAAGATTGTGGTTGAAATTCAACTAGTAGTTTTCCATCTTCTCTGATGTCAATCAGCTATTCTTTCATCGAATCGAACAATGCTAAATTTTCATATTTTTAAACAAATGGGTCAAAACTCCCTGCAACTCTCCATTTGGAAGATTTTCAAGCTGGTAGAAAATTCTGTTTTCAAGTTTTTAAAAAATTGAGATGAGTTTTTAAAGTGTCACGCTTAGTCATATCAACAACAAAATCACATAAAGATGCAAATATTTCCAAACATCCTTTTTTTTTTTTCTTTCCAAAAGGGTCTGTCCATGCCATAACTTTTTTTTTTTTTCCTGAAAGTAGTTACTTTCTAACTCATTGTTAATGCACTGCCTTCATACTGAAGGGGCAGGAGAAGTGGGTAATTTTTCAAAGTTATCAGTAAAGTGGCATACTTCTGACAGCTGCTCATTAGAACTGAAGAGGCCAGCGAACGTGGAACAGTGTTTCTTTTAAAGGGAAAAATGCTAAATTATGCCTCCATTACCAGCCAACCCCCGTGCCACACAAAAAATTTTCATGGTCACTCCCATCTGATGGCAAGTGTTGTAAAGATTCTATTTAAAGGATTGCTTTCACAATATTGATAATACCTGTCACACGCAAATCACCAGTTTGTTGTGCTGTACTGAAACTGAGCCAGTCAGTAAGAACCCTGTGTCCACCACTCAGACACGTGGCCCTCCCAGGCCCCTCTTTCCCTCCTGACACATGAATGGCTGACAGAGTGACCAAGGCCAGGAAACAGTATCCAGTATCAACTGTCTATTAATTATAGGTAAAGCTTAATTTTTTAAGCAGAAAAAAAATAGAAGTTCTAATAGTTTCTTCCCTTGCCCCATCTGATCATTCTTAGCATACCTAGCATCTGCTTAAAGCAGTACCCAGGTGAGGTCCAGGTGGGAGACTTCGTTTTGTGTCATACTTCATGTGTGTATTGCTTGTGTCCTGAGATGCCCCTAGCTTAATGAGTGAGCATTTATCACAAAGTCTTGTGCATTAAAAATGGTGTCAGAGGATAAGGCCTCTTCTCTTACCCTGAGGGGAACCAGGGTTAGTGGTGACCCTTGCCAAAGGCAGTGTCTCAGGGAAGCAACTGGGGCACAAACAGTTCACCGGAGCAGCTACGGGGCCCTCAGCACCCTTGGATTCAGGCTGCCTGGGACGTGTGGTTGCTGAGGGCCACCTTGTACCAGAAACCTGTCACTCTGAGGGCCTGATATGTCCTAGAGGAGATAGGAATGGGTTTATAAATGATGGAAGTAAAAATATTATAGGTAATCTTTTTAAATAAAATATACACACTCTTCTAATAGTCCAGCACATTGAAAGTAGTAAAGATGAAAGCTAGGTGGTATTGAGCCCTCATTCTGCAGCAGGCACTTTTTAAGAATATTATATATGCTTTCTAATTTACCCACTGGACCACTCAGGCAATGGCACTAGCATATCCCTATGCTACTGTTGAGAAAACTGAAGGATCCAGAGGTTACATATCTTGCCCAAGGTCAGATAGCTAGAAAGTCATAGAGCCAGGACCGGAAGCCAGGGCTTGTGGCTTCTCAACCACCTTCAGGTCACCCAGCAGGGAGCTGGATAGCTTTCTGCACCTGAATTCTTTCTGAGGAGGACACACCTATTTCCAACCTGTTTCTCCACTCCTTCGTGACTTTGCACAACTTTCTTTAAGTAAATATATCCAGATAGTCTCCCCCTCAATCATTACACATTCCTTTGAAATGATCGCACCATCTCTGAGTCAGTTTCATATTCATGTCTCCATTGCCTACGCATAATATTCAAAATGCACTTAAGAGACTCAGATCAGATATAGTTCTGTCATTCATAATTTCACCTTTTATACCTATACTAGGAGTCCAGCATGCAATTCAAAATTGCACAGCACAGTCCACCCTCCAGTCGCCAGCCAGTAAGGCCCTGCCTCACTCCCCAAGCCTCGCAACAGCAACAGGTGCAACAGCCGGGTCCGTTGCCGGTCTGGCTCTGCCTCCCTCTACCGCCCTTGAAGCAGCCCTGGCCACTGCTGATCAGGCCCTCCCCCAGCACAGGCACAGAGGCCCCTGCCACCCTGCCCCCGACACTGCACACACAACCTCCTCCTGTCCAGTGGACCACTTACAGTGTCCTGGTTAATTAGCATATTTTGTACATATATAATCTAATAAAAGAGTAATATGCAAATTGACCCTCACTCCTCTGTTACACCTAAGCCACGCCCACCAGCCAAGCCATGCCCACCGGCCAATCAGAATGGCTACATGCAAATTAACCCAGCCAGGATGGCAGCCGGCCCCGTGTAACTAGAGCAAACAGGAGGCTTCCATTGCACCAGCAATGGAGCAAACTGCCTGCCTTGGCTGGCTGGGTCTCCACTCAAGGCAACAGTGTTTCAATTATAGAAGCCACCCAGCTGAAGCAAACAGGAGGTTTCATTGCCTGCCTAGGCCTCAGCTCAAAGCAACAAAGTTTCAATTATAGAAGATAAATAAACCCCAGAAACCTGATTCTAACCAGCCTTGCTAGGATGTTGGGTCAACGGGAGCTGTGGGCAGCCTGAAAACTGCCCTCAGGCCCTCATTCAAGCTGGCCAGGCATGCCAGTAGGGACCCAAACCCTGAAGGGACTGTGGGCAGCCTGAAAACAACCCTCACTCCCTCACCCAGGCTGGCCACACCCCAATGGGGTTAGGGTTCCCACTGGGGGGCTTGGCCAGCCTGCAAACAGCCATCAGCCCCTCACCCAGGCTTGCCAGGCATGCCAGCAGGTGGACATCCCCTGTGGGGTCCCAGATTGCGAGAGGGCACAGGCTGGGCTGAGGGACCCCCCCAAGTGCACAAATTTTTTTTGCACCGGGCCTCTAGTATATATATACTAGAGTGGAATATTGCAGGTGGTTGTCTTGAAAATGGCATTTCAAGGTCCCAGCCACACAGGTATCTGGGGTTTATCTTCTATAATTGAAACTTTGTAGCCTTGAGTAGAGCTCAGGGCCTGCAGGACCCTGGCTTCCTCCATTGCCTGGGGCAACTCCAACTCCATGGTTGCCATCATCTTAGTTGAGTTAATTTGCATATCTGCTCCTGATTGTTTGGTGGGTGTGGCTTGTGGGCGTAGCTTGTGGTGTAATGGAGTGAGGGCTAATTTGCATATATATGTATATATATGGCATATAGGTATTACCTAGTCATTTGCACAATGGCACAAATTAACACAATTCTATTTACTTTTAAATATATATATATATATATATATATATATATATATATATTATTGATTTTTTATAGAGAGGAAGGGAGAGGGATAGAGAGTTAGAAATATCGATGAGAGAGAAACATTGATCAGCTGCCTCCTGCACACTTCAGTCCACAGGCCAATGCTCCATCCACTGAGCCAAACCGGCTAGGGCTCTATTTACTTTTGAAAATGTTTCATGAATAGTCAACTGAATTCGCAATTTGGTCGAGTACCCAATATTTCCACCCTCTTTGCAGAAGTTAAGCACAAGTCCATCCTCAGGAATGTGAGCCACTTTCATTCCGATATTAGCCTCCAGGGGAGAGGGCAGGGCTGTGGGGGTCAGCTTCCATCTCCCACACCCACCCAGGTAAGAGAAGGTGGGAGCCAAGAAGTGTTAACAGAATTGAGGATTGTCTTAGGAAACATCCTGGAGCTCCATCCTTTCAAGTTGACATCGTTTTTGCCTGAGCCCTAATTCTACAAGGATGCTACGTTCCAAGGAAACCTCCACAGTGGACTACTTTCTTCTCAGTGCCCTGCAAGCTGGAATGTGTCCCCATCTCACCCCACAGCACTTCCAGACAGGCTTCCTTCTGCTCTTCTCTGTTCTGCACCACATCTAGCCCTGTGCTTGGCACACAGTGGACACTTAATAAGCACACATGGGGGTAGGGGTGGGCTGAAAGGGGGCAGAGACCCAGCCCCTGTCCTGTTTGCCCATATGGTGGAGTCTTCTCCCGTGCTGTGAAGTGGAATATTGCAGGTGGTTGTCTTAAAAATGGCATTTCAAGTGCCCAGAAAGTATGGAGATGTTGGCACTAAGTGGGAAGTTGATCTGACTGCCAGGCAATTGCCAGAGACAGATGCTTAATGGGGTTCAGGATGAGAGAGCTACCAAGGCCGCTCCCTGATCACCTGCCCTTAGATTCCCTGCCTTTCTCCCACTCCACCCCTCCCCCAGCCTCCCCTGCCCCACCTTTACACACTCCCTCTTCTTCTCTTGTTCTGGCTGAGAGAAGGGGAACAAGCCATTTCCCTTCTGCTGGGAAGTTCTGACACATGAGGAGCCAGAAGCTAAGTCAGCTGCCGAGTCTGTGTCTGTGACAGCCTGGAGCCTGTGGGGCTGCACACAGACGGACTAAAATCCATCCCCCAGAGCAGAAGGAGAGTTACTCCAGGAAGATCGCAGAGGCTTGGGGAAGGAGGCCCCAGTCTCCAGGCCCTCCAGTCGCCTTCAGGTGGTGCTAATAGGTGTGACAGGAGCACACAGCCTTAGTATTTTCTGAGGGGCTGCAAACACATGGGTGCAGGGGGAAGGTGCAGGGAATGGGGGGAGCCAGCACCCAGAGCTGAAATGGCCTTCAGCCACCAGTGATTTATCCAGGCCTCCCTCCCCCTAGCAACAATGCCTTTCCTAAGAGTATTAGCAAACATAACAATGATAAGGATAACCTTGAACTTGCTAAGAGCCCATACATACCTTACCCATATTAACTTTAATCCTACAAGTGCTGAGGGGGGTGAGGGCCCAAGTGGGGGTGGGGGAGCAATGGGGGGATAAGGACACATATATAATACCTTAACCAATAAAGACAAATTTTTATAAAAAATAAAATGAAAGATACAACTGGTTTTGTGCATAAAATAAAAAAATAATAATAAAAAGTCCTGAAAAGTAGGCTTCATCTACCTAGCATTTCACAAATGAAGAAACTGAAACACAAACTGCTCAAGCGGCTCACCTCAGAGGCAAGAGCTGGTGAGTAAGGGGCCCGATGAAAACCCAAGGTCACGACCTGTTCACAACCACCTGTGGTGAACGTCCTGCGCACATTGGTGACCCCAGGCACCCCCATGGCTGTCTGAGAAATGTCGAGCCACTGCCTCTCAAACATGCTACTGAACCCCATCACAGGCAGATGTTAGACTTTCATGCCTATACGAGTGGGCACTAGAGGGGTTTGTAGGAACAGGAGAGAAGGGGGATGTCTGTAGGAAGAGGATAGGAGGTGGGTGTCTGTAGGAACAGCATGGGGGAATGTGTCTATAAGAACAGAGGGGGTGTCTGTTGGAACAGGATGGGGGCATGTTTCTCTGCTTACTCTCTCTATGGGGTGGACTGGTCATGCCTGGGGCTCTGTGTGCCCCAAGATGCTCTAGAATAGATGTTGTAAAGGTAAGGTGACCAGATTTAAAGCGGTACACCATTGACCGGGGGTTCTTTTTTTTTTCTTTTCTTTTTTTTATTATTACTTAAAATATTACAAAGAGTAATCGGGACTTATTTAAAATGCTGCGGGACGCAGGGCAAACTGTTAAAAATCGAGACTGTCCCGCCAAAAGCGGGACGCCTGGTCACCTTATGTAAAGGGGCCCTTGTCCCAACTTGCCTTGGGCTGGAGCCAAGGAAGAACACACCATGCAGCCTCCTTCAGGAGCAGTGAGTGTAGCCTTGAGCCCTTACTGCCACCACTGATCACCCCCATTCAGCCTCCCCAGCCTCAGCAAGTCTTTTTGTTTTTCTTAGCTTGTTTTGGAGGCTGAGGAAAGGGGTACATAATCTCCTGCTGAGAAGACTTGGAGATAAAGGGAATCTCTTGCCCCACAAAGACCTCCACGTTCCTCACTGTAAGAGGGGCTGGAGAAGACATTGCAACAGGTGCTAAGCTGCATTCTAGCTCAGCTCCTCTCCCAACCTGCTGTGTGACTTCAGACAAGACATTGACTTCTCTGAGCTTCAGGCTGCTCATCAATCAGAGGGCAGAAAGGCCACAGGAAGGAGTTGGGCCCAATAAGCCTTGGGGGCATTTCCAGTTCTAGGGGTTTCAAGGTACAATAAAGCATCCAGATCCTAGCACCCGAGTGTGCGAAACCGGAGCAGGAAGTCCTTGCCCCTGCTGGTCCCTCCAGTTCTGAGATGGTGATGGAGACTCTGCCTTCATTGGGAGGGAAGAGAAGTGAGAACACCTCCATCATGATATGCCGGAAGCTTTGAGATCCACCTGAGTGGCACTGGGTGAACACTGCGACAGCCTCTCGTTTTGTGCGTCTGAGGTGGCTCCATTTCTTGTCACTCACTCTCAGGCCTGCGCTTTGAGTTCTATCTCCCAGGAGCTATCAGAATAGCCAGGTCTGGGTGCCAGGAGCAAACATCCAAATGGGCTTGTCATAGTGTCAGCCATCCAAAGACAAACTGGAATGTACAGCTCGGCCCCTTTCTGGCGCAGGCAGATGCTGGAGAGACTGACATGTCATCTCGGACACACCTCCAGGAGACGTGCCCAGGGACCCAGTGCCAATAGCACCAGAAACATTCTTCCTGGGCCTATCACCTCCAGCTGCAGACACTGTCTCCAAAATTGCACCTTCCATGAGATCCATGTGGGCCAACCTCCCAGATGTCAGACTTCACACCAAGAACTCAGAATCCTTAGACCCCCCCGAGAGGTAGGCTGGGATGAGAAGGATATGAGGCAGTCATGCCCCTCATCACACAGGGTCCCCAGCACCATCCAGTTAGGAGTCTAAACCCCAAACGGAACAAGTCTGCGCTGGACCACAGTACCACCTTCCTTGAACTGAACTTCTCTCTGAAATTCAACATGGAAAAAATCACAGTTACAAAAGCATCCTCCCCCAATTCCTACCCACGATGCAGGCTTCACCACCTTCTCAATTTCACAACCCCAACAAAGATCCTGAAAAAACACAAAGACAGGCAAGGGGTAGGTACCTGAAGAGGCCCCCATAGCTTCTCTGGGAAGCCTTCAGTGATCCCTTCACTTAAAATTGCAACCCTCCAGGATCTCACTGACCCCACTCCACTTCCTTATTCCATAGCACTTGTCATCTGTTGACCAATTATATGATTTTTCTAGTATGTTGACTGCCTCTTTGCCACTTCTTTCTAAAATTATAGGCTCCTAAAGTCAGGGATATTTATCTGTTTCTTCATTGTTGTTTTCCCAATGCCTCTGCTGGCATTTGGCTCATAGTCGGTGCTTACTGAGTATTCGTTGAGTAAATAAATGAATCGGACCTGGGTAATACTATATAATAAAAGGCTAATATGCAAATAGACCGAACAGTGAAACAACCGAACAACCAATCACTAGGATGTGCACTGACCACCAGGGGGCATGCATAGAACATGGTGGGCATTGGCAGCAGGCGAGAGAGCACGAAACATGGTGGGTGTCGGCTGTGGTGGGATGATGGAACAGCCAGACCAAGGCAGGGTGCCAATCGCTGTCATTGGGGCAAGCTTCTGGTGGTTACTAAAAATTCTTTGCTCCCACACTCTGCAGTCCCTCTCAGCTCTCACACCTGCTGCTGGCGCCTGCCCCACTTGCACCCACTGCTGGCGTCCAGTGCCAGCCCCAAACACTCTGCACCATCAGTGAGTATGAGTGGCAGCTGTCAGCCCCGATCACCTTTCAGGAGCATTGGCAGTCCCAATCACCCCTCAGAGCTTCTCCATCGCCCCCTGCTCCTGAGGGGTAATTGGGTGGGACCAGCAGCTGCCGCTCACTCCTGCAGTCAGTGCTGGAGTCACTGCCCACACCTACTGCTGGTGCCCAGCACTGGTCCTGATCACTTGTCGCTGTCAGTCAGTCAAGCAGCAGCTGCTGGCCCTGATCACCCCTGAGGGCTTCTCCACTCCCCCCTGCTCCTGAGGGGTGATCAGGGCAGCAGCCACTGCTCGCCCTCACTGACGGCACGACCCTGCTCACACTCACTGCTAGTGCCAGCTCAAATCGCTTCGCTCTGTCAGCACATGGGAGCAGCAGCAGCAGGAGTGGGGCTGCCAGCAGACAGGGGACTGGGGGCCGCGGCAGGAAAGGCCAGGTCGGGACTCAGAGGAAGGGCCGAGACCCACACCTGTGCTCACCCCAGTCTTGCAGCCCACAGTTCCTTTCAAGGTTCATGAATTCGTGTACTGGGCCCCTAGTACATTATAAATCCAGATGACCCTCCCTCCTTCACTACTGGATTATGCTGGAAGTGAGACAGGGTATTCAATGAAAAGGCTGTAATTGATATGGGCTATAAGGACTACTGAGGAGATAGTCAGACATATTTATGGTTTAGAACCCAAAAATCAGCTGGATCCAACCTAGAGACTAATTTCACCTCGCAATACATTAGCACATTGTAATACATTAGCATTTGCAACAACACACCCCTGATGCCATAATTGGAAACAGAAAGCCCATGTAAGGACACAACTAGACAACTGTCCTGGAGTGAGAAGTCTCCACTCCTTTCTCAGGAAGATCCTGAAAATTTCTCCCCTTATTGCATGCCCTACCCCTCGATTAAAGGAGTCTCAATAGAAGAAGCAAATCCCACTAGGGAGGGGCTGCTCTGACTATGGAGTAGCCTTCTCTCCCTTCCACTCCTTCACTAATAAACTCTCTTTCACTTTAAACTCTATGCTGGCTCGTTCTTGAAGTCTTTCCTGTGTGAAGTCAAGAACCCACAGTGGGTCATGGACCTTCGGGTCCCTGGAACACCTGCACCAGAAGGAGCCAGAAGATCTGCCCACCGGCCCTGCCTTCTGACCAGCTGGTGGGCCCACCTCCAGACCCACCTCCTCAGCCCCTGCAGGCATCACTGTCCTGAATCACAGCTAGAATTTGAGTGCCATCAGCTCGTGAGGACCGGCTGTGAGTGTCCCCAGGCACCTGGAAGCAGACCCACTGTCAACCAAAGTCAGCACAACAAAGAGCACGTGAAAGTCAGCTTTGGACCAGACATGACTGCAAGTGTGTATCACAAGCAGAAACAGGTGCTCGGGGTCTCTGGCTTTCAGGCAGGAGAGAGCTAGTGTGTGGGATGGCAGAGAGGCTGAGCTGGACTGGGAATCTGCCACTTGCTTTGGGGCCTATCAAAGAAGAACTTCCCTATGTGCGGGGCAGTTTCTCTCCCGGGAAGGGGCGGTCACTCGGGGCAGCTGAGGACAACCCCAGCTTGTCCGCGTCAGCTCCCCACTTATCTACTGGCTGACATTTCCTCTCACTCCCATTCTGTCGGGTTGGCAGGTTTTGATCACAGTGTTTCAGTGTCTGTACACATTCCCTTGGGAGTCCTAGAGCTGTAGTAAATATTCACCATGTATAAATACACAGACATGTTCAAAGCAAGGAAAGGGCTGATGGAGACACACAGACAGCGACAGACATGCATGTATACACACACACACACACCACACTCCATGCTCTACCTCTTTTAGTTACACAGTCCTTACTCCTTCCAACCCTCTAATTACATGATTGGCTCCCCTGGCAACAAGCCCCCCCATCTTTAAGGGCTTTCCAAAATTCACACCTTTTTCACACAAACTCAGTTGAGGTTGAGAAGCTCCTTAGGAATAACAACACATCCATTTCAAGATACCAAATATTATAACAAAAGATGTTCCCATTGCTTGTCATTTAAGAAATTCCGAAGGTTTTGGGAGCACTGTGCAGAAATGGGGATGAAGTCCAAATATATACTTCTTATATATCACAATATCACAGTTAGGTGTATTGTACTATATGATTAGCATGTTGGATCTATAATATTACTGTTTAAGGGATGGTTAATGTAGATTATTTATGTTTAAATAGTAAGTTTCTTTAAATAAAAATACAAAGCAAAAAATAGTTAAGGACAGGGCAAAAGTCATGGCAGTAATAAACAGATGACTGGAGTTTGGGATGTTTTCTTTATCTAAGTGTAGTTTTTTAATTATATAGGTTCCAACTTGGAAATTAAGATAAGCAATAAATAATTTGTATCAGTCCCACTCTTTTCCAATTATGGTTCAATGAAGATACCGTGGATTCCTTCACTCGTTTATTCATTCATCAAACATTTATCAAGGGCCTATTTTGTAAGGTTTAGGCAGACAAGAGGATATTGGGCTGCCCTGTATAGTCTGCTAGAGGAGAAAAACAAGGAAGTCATCATCACAGTGCAGACTAGGAAGAGCGAACATAGGGATGTCTAGCCACAGATCAGGAATCACTCACTAGAGAATGTGACAACTGAGCTAAGTTTTGAAGGACAAGGAAAAATTAGCCAAATGAGAAAGGGAAGCACCTTCCAGGAAGAGCAGACATCATTGCTGAGCATTGACCCTTAGTCTGCAGACTCAGCTCCACAGGTGTTGGACCCATGATGACTGGCACCCACCCACAGCCAGAGGCTGGAGTCAGTCCTGACTGTCTGGGCTTGCAGCTCCATCTCCAGTACCTTTACCAAGGTGCTCCCGAAATGAACTCTACTTGGTATGTCCAGTCAATAAAGTAGGCTGTGCGTTCTTGATCTGCTCTTCCTGGGACCAGATTTCTGCTCCCTGCCCACCTTGGCCTTGACCTGGATTCCTGCATTTCCTACCTGATAAATCACCCAGAATCTTGACGTTGTCACCTGCCTGACTCCCAATATAGCTAATGTTCAGACTCTCCTGATGCAATATCATAAGAAGAAGAGCTTCCCCTTAGCAAGCCCATACTCTGTTCCAGGCGTGGTTCGTGCTTATTATTACAAGCATTGTATCATTTGATCTTTGGAATAAAACTATAGGATATTATTGTCACTTCCATGTGATAGTTGAGAATTCTGAGTCCTGAAGAGTTTAAGGAACTACCTGAGATCATGCTTAGTAAGTGGTGGAGCTAAGGTGCATGCTCAGGTATCTGACACCAAGACCTATGCACTTAACCACTGTGCTGCCTTACCTACAATGAATCTGCAAACCCACTGCACACCAGTGTGGGCCCAAGATTTGAGGAACTTGGGACTATGATTTGGGTGGGAGGCAGCCCTCCCTCTCTGTGAGGAGCAGCCCCAAAATGGACAAATGCCCTGGTCCTATCCATTCCTGCCTTCCTTTCCTTCCCAGCAGTCCAGAGCTCCCAGCATGCATCGCCACCCAGCCTGGGTGGGTTCTAACCACTGACCACACTCCCAGGAAAGCAGAATGACCAAGGACAAGGAGCTCAGAATCCCAATTCAGTTATCAGAAGCGACCCCACATAGCTTACAGTTTCCATCTTTGGAAGCCCTTCCATGTTTTAAGTCCTAAGTTCAGAAATCCTGGCTTTTAGGTCAGGCAAGAAATCCTGAAATATTCAATGGCTTATGGAGATCTTAGGCCTTCTCCAAAGAATTCCTTCACCCAGGAAAGCTGCTTATCTCAGTGTCTAGGGACTTGGAGGCAGGCAGGGAGAGGGGAGTGGGGGCCCCACTGGATGGCAACAAGAAGTAAAAGCAAAGGAGCAGCCTCATACCCAGTCCTGACTCCTGGAGTAAAATGCTTCCCTCTCGGTACTATGTCAGGCCATGTCCAAGGCATGGAAGCCTCAACCCAGGCACCACAATGGGTCCCAGTGTGGCTGGATGGGGAGTCCCACACCAAGAGAAGATGTCATCGAGCTCTTGGGGAGAGTGGAGCTGCTGTGGGCTGCCAAGGCATAATGCACAAGCCCTGTGGGTGGCATAATGTGGTATTTATCTCCCTCACTGTGCAGTGAGGGGACAGGAGGAACAATCCAGACTCTGTGAGCAAGGTCTTCTGGGGAGTTCAGGCCTCACTAATGAAGATGAATAAGAGGGGGGCATCTACCCTTCATGGCTGCTGCCTTTGCCACATACATATTCATGGGCTGCAGGGACAGCTCCTAGGAATGACTCATCCCACATAGAGGTAACAGGGTCAGAGCTATGGCAGTGCCAATCCACACTTGGGATGGGTGTGTCTTGTGGGCAGTGACTTAGGGCACTCCAGGAAATACTCTTAAATATATGGAATTTCCCAGGCAAAATTTGTTCCTTTGCCCACCGTAGACATAGAGTCTTGGTATGAGCTCAAGAACCCCTGAAGAACTTAGTTCTTTCTAGCTGAGTTCCAGAAGCAAGCCCAATACTGCTCCTTCTAACCAGTATCAGCCAACAGTAATACTTGCACCATACCCGTCCGGCCTGGCGTGGCCTTATGGAAGTTGCTGGAGGTTCCATGTGAGCGTGACAGGTACACCAGAGGCTGAGGACAGGCCCTTATTTTCCAAATCTCCTTCCATCTGATTCTTCCATGATGTTCCCTCAACTAGGATTTTTAGGAAACAAATCCTTGCCCACCACAGACGTCCAGAGTTTAGGAAGGTGACCTTAGTAGGAGAGTATACAGTGTTTGGGGAAATACAGGGCATCGGCACCATGTGTCTTCAGAAAAGAGTCAATGTTGACCCAGAACTTATACACACCATCATTTTGAGGTTAGTGGGTTTGGCTTAGACTCGCAGATATTTTGATATTTGAAATGTTTTATTCCCTGTTTCAGCACACTCAGCCTCAGTCCTCAGGCAGCATAACCGAAAGAATACACACTGAGCCATACATCAAATCCCCTCCCTGCACCCGCCGCCTGTAGCTTCCTGCTGAACCACAGGCTAGTAGTTAGCTGCAAGACAAATGTCTAACAGAGCTCAGAGAGCCTTACCTGCCTTTCTGACATGATGTAGAGCTGCTCGTGGTCCTTGGAGAAGGCCATATCCCGGAGCACAGGGCCGGGCTCCACCACCTGCACCGTCTCATACTGGAGGGCGTGGCCCCTGGGTCCATCCACCCGGATCTGTGGAGAGACCGGAGGAGAGCAGAGGTGAGTTCAGCCCCGAGACCCTCCGACGGCCCAGGCAGAGGCAGTGAGCTCTGTATCCATAGTGCCCAGAGGCCAGGCCCAGAAGAGCAGGAGCGGCACTGTCCACCAAGGCCTCCATGCTGGGAACGGCAAAAAGGCTCAGGTAAGTTTTGGAGAAGAGGAGGGTGCTGGCAGTGGGGAGTGGGCCTGGGATTGGGGAACAGTGGATAACTGAAGCTGCCTCAGAGCAGATTGTCATTCTGTAACAGAAAGGCAATAGTATTGACCACATTTGCCAACAGAAAACCTGTGGGTGACACAATATGGGCTGATTCTTAGACACTGGTACCCAGCTATCCCTGTGGTAGCTTGGAGGGAACCAATGAGGAGCACCCCGAAGTTTTACACTGAGGGGGCTCCTTCTGGCCATTGAAACCAGTGGCTCCTGTCTCAGATTTCAGTGTAGGTGGAGGGTCCTGAAACCTCTTAGAGGTGTTATTTGTGTCCCCAGGGAAAGGGGGGTGGACATTCCAGGAAAAGAGCTTCGGGCATGAGTCATCCTCAGTGTTCCCAGAACAAGAACACTTAGCAGATGGATCGTCCCTGGCCCATCCACAGGTCCTTCCTGGAACTGCTTAGACAACGTGGGGACACACAGGAAACAGCTTTGTCCAAACCCCCCATGACGGAGGACAGATCTAGAAAAGCTGGCTCCTACTCTAGAATCAGAATCAGCACTGATTGGATGTGATCACTGCCCAGTGCTGAGAGGGCCACCCACACGAGTCAGGACCAAACACTGTCCAACAACGCGAGAAGGACGAGGGGAGCATGAAGGGAGACAGGAGAGGCAAGAGCCAGGAAATCACTAAACTTGATTTGATACCATATAAGACTCGAAAAAAAACTTAAAGAAAAAATTATATTCCAAATATCCCCACTACCTACCCTTATTTTTAATCATCAGTATTTAATTTTTAACCTCTTATAAGATGAAGGAGAAGAGGAGAGTTATTCAGAGGAATTAAATTATAGCAGGGACACCACATTAGTGACAACTAACCCATCAGGTCATCTGAAGCTGGCTGCCTCTCATTTCTGTGCATTCACTGAACTCTGACACCGGGGTACTTCGTGATTCACGAGCGTGATTTTAGGTGTGTCCAAGGCTCTGTTTGTTTGTTTGTTTTACTTTTAAGCATTATTTTTAAGCCCTTCCTAGACATCAGAGAGATGGATTTTCATATAATTCCTTATTGACATAACTTCTCAATCTTATGCCTTCAGTGCTGATTGGTCATGTCTTGCATGACCCCTCCGGCACCCATTCCACCCTCTCTCACCTTTGGGGTGGGATTGGACCCATTCCCTACTTGCTGTGGGGGTTCTGGATGGTCGTAAACACGTCCATTTAATCTCACTCTCTTATCACAGCGATGGAGAGAAAGCAGGCCCAAGCCAGTCAGCATGTGCAATCAGAGCAAAGCGGGGGCTGTGTTTCACGATGGGGTAAGAGAGGGTATCTCCTCACCCTCAACAGGGGCAGAAAAACAGGAGCCCAAAGAACTGCAGGCAGCTCTATGGTGCTCAGGAGGGAAGTGGAACCAGGGAAGGCTAGGAGCAGAGATAGAAAAAAATACTTTTTGTGTGATGTTCCTAAGCCACTGAACCAAAATAACCCCAAAGTCCTATATTAATGCTCTCTTGTTACTCAAGATATTTCCTTATTGTTAAAGTAATAAAAGGCTTTTTTCAATATCCAAAATCCTAACTGACATACAGGTAATAGAGGAGGAAAATGAGACCTAAACAATTGGTCTGGGCTATAAAACCTGGGGAGAGAACTCTGACATGAGTAGCATGTTCTTCACTGCATTTCACAGGTCCTGCCTGGGGTGTGACCTGAGGCAAGAAGCTGAGGTCACTGTCTCTGCTCTGTACAATCCTAGTGGCTTTCGCCAGTCATTCCTGACAGTGATGCCCAGATACTTGAGCTTGACAAATATTGATTCTAAAAGTGAAGAAATGCATTTATGAAGTTAAAACTCCTCTTTGCTAATTTCCCATTAAGCTCATTAAAAAACAACCACCAAAAACTAGTAAAGGAATTAGAGATATATTTAGCTCTGAAAATCAAAATGCCTCCAATTCTAATAACCCTCCTGCTGTTCCTGTGCCCACTCCCTCAGCCACCAGGCTTTTACCTGGCCAGGTCCCCACTTAGTCTGAATGACATGGGAGCTCATGCAGAGCCAGCTGAGATTACCACCCAAGTCTGACTGCACGGTGATGGCCTTGGCCCCCAGCCCAGCCAGGCTTCACCTCCAGCTGCGAGTCACCTCTGGAGCAGCATCAGGAGAGTGACAAGAGTGATACTGAGCACTGGCTGGACTCCAGTCCCCTCAGGTCGCTGGCAGGAGCAGGTCCCCAAGGGAAATTGGATTTCGTGCCTGATCAATCTTCTTTATCATTTAGTTCCAACTCTCCCGCTCCTTAGGACGAGGTGATGTGCTGGATGTAGGTGGACATCCGAAGAAAAGCAGGGACAGAGGGATAGACCAGGGAGCAAGTTCTCATAGGCTGGCCTTCCCCAGGGAGGTGGGATAGAGTTATAGCAGCTCTTCTGCATTCTGTGTAGAAAATCAGTTATTGGAAAGATAGGTCTCCCTTTCCTCCCACCCCTCCCCGCCGCATCTACTACTTATTTAAGAAAACTGAAAGAATCTCACACAAAATACAGGTAAAAGGCATTTGTAATGGGATTTTGCTGAATGAAGGACGATCATAAAATTTAGGTAGGATGGGCCGGTCACCAGTGGTTGGGCTCTTACAGAAACAACAGCAACACGAGTGGCCAGTACTCAGTAGTACCAGGTACGATGCTAAGCATTCTACTTGCATTTACCGTCTCACTTAAATCTCATCATAATAATAGTAATGTGATAACTTTGCATGATGACAGATGGTTATTAGACTGAGTGTGGTGAACACATCCTAAGTTATGGAAATGTAGAATCACTATATTGTACACCTGAATCTAATTTAATATTGTATACCATCCATACTTTAATAAAAAAATCTCATAACTCTATGAGATAAACATTGATATAACCACATTTACAGGAGAGGCACAGAGAGGGTTTAATAACTTGTTGATGGTCACACAGTTATTGATGGCATGGCCTTGACCATACCCAGGTCTGACTGATTCCAGCGTCCCACCTTCTATGCATTTACATACTACACTATTGGTCAGATGAACCTGATTCCCTTCAAGTATTGACAGTAGATGATGTTAAACAAACATTGCCCTGGGGGTGCTAGAGGGACCTTATCTGCTGCTGAGTTCTTCTGGGAGAGGATCATGCCTATGAATGAAGAAGGGGCTGTTGTAAATTTTCAAAATTATGATCCCTTATATTCTTGTTTTATACCTTTCAGAGCATTCTTAAATAACAGTGTTTCATCTGACGGTTGTAAAATTTTTATGATGTTGACTGCCGGCATAGTCCTTCTTATTTTACCAATGGAGCAACCGAGATTAGGGCTATTCTGCACCTTGCTCCAGATTCCAGGGTAAACCAGTGGTGCTCAGGACTAGAACCCAGCTCTCCTGATTCATAGCTCAGCACGTGCCTCTTAGCTAGGTAGATTTTCCAGGAGTCTTTGACAAAGTTCACATTTACAAGGTACTTAAAAATAATGAGTCTCTGTGGGACTTTGGGCAGCCTGGCCACAGAGAAAGAGGCGAGCTAGAGACAGAAAAGATATGATTCTGTGTGGAGAAGTGGGAACTAGGGGAGTCCCCAAGCACTGGTGTTATGACTAGTCTTATTACCATTTTTTTATAAGTGGTCTGGAGGAGGGAACAGGGAAATGTGCAGAATATTTTGAGCTCTTGGGGACAGCAAGAAGGCCAAGGCCATGGCCAAGGACAGAGATGAACTGCCGTGGGAGCTGCACAGAGGTGCATAGACCTGGGACTGCATCTCTTGGGGGCAGAGGCCATATCTGTGCAGTCAGCACAGCAACTCAGCTGCCTGACACAGGACCCAAGACTCGGTTGGTGCTCATTAAGTAGCTACTGGCAAGCATTGGTGAGGGTGTGGGGAAGAGGGAGGCCTTTCATACTGTTGTGAGAATATAATATGGTACGGCCACTATGAAAAACAATATGAAGGTTCCTCAAAAAATTAAAAAAAGAACTACTGTATGACCCAGCAATGCCACGCTTGCATATATATCCAAAAGAAGTGAAATCAATATCTCAAAGTGATACCTGTACTCTCATATTCATTGAAGCATTATTCACAAGAGCCAAGGTATAGAAAAACCAAAATGTATCTCAATGGATAAAAAAAGGCGATATATAGATATAGATATAGATATAGATATAGATATA
>PVJC01009081.1:0-46770 GCA_004026665.1 Murina feae | reverse complement strand
AGAGGAGAGGAGAGGAGAGGAGAGGAGAGGAGAGGAGAAAGCCTAAGTTCAGTGCTTTTGAAACACGGTCATTGAAGAGGCTGGCAGAAAGTAACAGCAACAAAGAAGCACAGGAACATGCCATTTGGTTCCTCCAGGAAACAAACACCAAGAGAGAGTTGGGAGAGCAGAAGTCTCTTGGGAGCAACAACTGTGACAGGAAGAGGAAAGAGGCGGAATTGGTCAAACTGAGGCAGACCTAAGTGCCACCAGCAGGGAGCTCCAGAACAAAGATTCCTGCTAGACAGTCCCACCTTGGGGAAATGGCTGGGCCCTTCTAGCACCCTTTTCTCAGTCTTTGGCCAGGGCCACCCAAGAAAAGTGAGGCCTTGACCCAAAGATTCTTTGGGGAATCCTGAGGGAGGCTCAGTTAGGCAGTAAGTCTTGCCCAGAGGGGATCTGATCATTGCATCTTCATGACTGGCACAGGACTATGTAGAAAAACACTGTTAAGATGGTCACAAGAGCCAAAAGAAGAGACACCAAGGAGGGAGTTGTGGACAATTTCCAAAGCCTGGCAGGAAGATATGGCACGTGATTGCTGATGAAATTAACCCCCACAGGAGTGAGATGAGCTATGTCACCAGGGAGAAGCTACAGGGAGGCAAGAAAGCCTGGATTGGAGGCGCCCAGGAAATGAGAGGGGAAGTAGAGATAGGCAGGGCTAGAGATAGTGGGTGAGATAATTCCTTCAAGGAGCTCTGCTGACAAGAGGAGAGAACGATGGTACCTGAAGGAACACATGGGAGTGAGGGGAACTGGGTCGGGACAAGAGAGGGGGAAATGTGGGACACTGAAATGGCTGCTGATCCCTCCCTCCCACCTGGATCCACCTGGAGACCTTGGGGGAGAAGGGCCGTTGGCTGGTGAATGGGGGACAGAAGCCAGGGATGACACAGTACCCTGGGAGGGAAGCAGCAAAAATCCCACCCAGCAGCGAGGCTCAGACCACTTTCTCTGCCATTGATCCAAGCTCAGCCCTTCTGCTCATGCCCCCACCTTCACTCCCCGGAGGTCTCACTGAGCAGCACCATCATAAGTCACTGTCCTAATAGCTTTATTAAAAGGAAAGAAAAGGCATTAAAACCCAGCTTAATGAAGCCAGGACTCAGAAAGCAGCAGGCAGCATAACTCGTCATCTCACTTCCTCTGGCCTCTTGGGAGCCCACCAGAAAATGCTTCAGTCTTCAAGATGGGGGCGATTAACCTCTGACAGAAGTAACTCGAGCCATAAACACGCTGTGAGCTTGTTTTCTTCCTAAAGTCTTTATAATAGGACCAGGCATCTCACAGTAACATGTCATCCTGGGGCAAATAAAGTCTGTTTAGAGTGACTGCCTGAAGCCCTCCTCCTCTCCAATTTCTGCCTTGATCAATAAAAGATCACAATGAGGCAGCTTAGAGCTTAATTATTTACTATTTCTGTGCTTTCCTATAAAAGAAATTTTCTAAAGAAATCAGACTGCCTGCTCAGAGCCATATGTAGTCGATATCCTGTGCTCCACGAGGTGTTAATGAATTAATCAACTAATGCCAGCGAAGGTCTTTGGAGACCATGGATGCTCAGCTCCCAAAGGAAACACTTTTCTTTCATACTGGTGATAATTTTAGATCACTCTTTATTTCCTAAAAATCCTGGATAATTTCTTACCCGAGAACTCATTAGATTGTGCATATCTCTAATGTCAGTTATGTTGATAGTGTCTTTTGATTTTGTTTCTTGTGTCATTTCAACTTTATAAAGCCAATTCCAAATTACCTGTGAAAACAGGAGAATGAGAGTCCAAGGAGAATGGAAACACCTCCTCTCAGACAGTCAGCAGCAACAGCTTCCCCTTGGTCCAGCATTGTGCTGTGTCTCTACCCTGAGTAGGAGTACAGAAACGCAGTGAAATTATAGGGAGGAATTCAGGAAACGGAAGGAAAAGGAGCAGAGAGCCAGGTCCAAAATATTCCACAAACTAAATTATGAATTCTCAGCACAATATTAATAATAACCACAGGCAAGAAGGGTACTTTAAGGTCTTCCTGATAGGAAAGGATAATGAGGAGATAGTTACAAGGTAGCAGAAGAAATTAGGATTTGCTTTTAAGGAAAAGGGGTGGAGTAGAACTTGTTATCAAGAGAAACTATGACACTTGATCAAAAGATTTTTTTAAAAATAAGAAATATGCATCCCTATGTTCATAGCAGCACAATTTACCATAGGTAAGATTTGGAAACAGCCTAAGTGCCCATCAGCAGATGAATGGATTAGAAAGCTGTGGTACATCTACACAATGGAATACTATGCTGCTGTAAAAAAAGAAGGGATTCCCACCATTTGCAGCAGCATGGATGGAGCTGGAGAGCATTGTGCTAAGTGAAATAAGCCAGTCAATGAAAGAAAAATACCACATGACCTCACTTATTTATGGATAATAAAGACCATTATAAATTGATGAACATAAACAGATACAGAAGCAGAACAGCATTGAATTGACTGTCAAACTATAGCTGAAAGGGTCGGGAGGGTTGGGGGGGGAGTTAATCGATCAACTGAAAGACTTGTATGCATGCATATAAGCATAATCAATGGACACAAGACACTGGGGGGTAGGGGAGGATGGGGGAAGGTCAAGGGGAAAAATGGAAACTTATTTAACCCTCTTTGTAATACTTAAAGTAATAAAACAAAATTTAAAAAAATAAAATAGAGGGGGAAAAAAGCAATAAATAAGGTTAGAGTACAGATGCAGGCAAACTGGAGGCGTTGAGGCAGCTTGGCTGATTTTTTAAAATCCCCAACAGTTTCAGAAATACTAGGGAAAGAAGAGATTAACCTGGTGGGAAGAGGGATGGCAGGTCTAGAAACAAGAGATGAGGCATAAAGATGATTATGGTGGTCCTCACCAGGTGAGGTACCAATTGTGGGGTAAAGTGCTGAGAGGGAGATGGAATCTAACATTTTATTGAATGCTTGCAAAAGAAGTGCTGGCCCAAGGTGGGATTTGGATAATATCAAACCCTTTTATCAAACCTGTGCCAATGTTAACAGGTGCTAAAAGAAGCAGAAACACCCTGGCTGGTGTGTTCAATGGTTAGAGCATCAGCCCATGCACTGAATGGCCGTGGGTTTGATTCTGAGTCAAGGGGATGTACCTGGGTTACAGGTTTGATTCCCAGCCCTGGTCAGGGTGCATGTGGGAGACAGGCAATCAACTGATGTGTCTCTCTCACATCGATGTCTCTCCCTTCCTTCCTCCTTCCCTTCCACTTTATGCTTTAAAAGCAATGGAGAAAATATCCTCTGGTGAGGATTAACCAAAGAAAAGAAGAAGCAGAACTACTTGAGGAGTGTGTGCATCATTTCCAGCTCAGCTACCTGATGAGGGTTGGGGAGCCACTAGAGGATGGGCAAGACCAGAGGTGAGACAGGCTATCTAGCAGATAACAGTATGAGGCCTTTATGCAGGCCAACCTATCACACTACTTCTGATTCTCTCTCTCTCTCTCTCAGAGAAAACAGGAAAATTGGAAGGGCAAATGGAGCTTTAGCTGCCAGAGCTGAGATGCGCTCTTGGCATTGCAGTTAGAATTTGGAATGCATTTTCCCATAGAAATGTTGATGCAGATGGTGATTGAGATCCATCAGGAGGGCAAGGGTGAGTATGAAAACAACCAACTCCAGGACCAGAGAGATCACAGGGTCCTGGTTTTACCATTTACATGCTGTGTGTCCCTGGGCAAACTACTTAAGCTATCTGAGCTTTGGTTCCCTTTGACTTGGAGTTGTGAGAATCAAATCCTCGAGATAATAAGTATAAAGATGGAGTAAAGAGTCAAGCACATAAGAGAGGCTCAGCAAGTGTTAAATTAACTGCATTAGTATCATCAGTAAATGACAAGGCTGAGTTCAAGCAACTCGCTTTAAAGAAGAGTTATACTCCCAAATTAATTTACAAATTGGGCACTGTCTGTTCTTGTTTTTTAGCATCCTGTGCAGATCTAAAATCACTTGATACATTTAAGAACATAAAATGTATTATGTATAACTTGGTTGCTCATAAAATTATCATGTTGGATATATTTAGAGATGTGAGGACTAGAGAAGAAAAGACTTTTAGAAATATGTGGGGGAGGGGGGATTTTCAGCTTTTTTTTTCCGTTTGGGGAAGAAAAAGCAAAAAAAAACCTCTAGGAAATGAAAATTCTTGATGTCTTCTCATCCTTACAGTAAAAACTCCCCTCTCCCAGGCCAGCAGAGTCCTGCAGCATGAGACACTGTGACCCCAGCCAGGGGATAGGCCACCGTGTGGTGCCTTGCTCCTAGCCATCCTTCTGAAGTTTCATGCATATCTTGCTCTACTCTAAAGGAAGAGTGAACCTGCCACTTATAAGCCTGCCATTTTATCTATTTCTATTGATTTCAGAGAGGAAGTGAGAGGGAGAGATAGAAACATCAATGATGAGAGAGAATCATTGATTGGCTACTTCCTTTACACCTCCTAGTGGAGACTGAACCCCAAATCCAGGCATGTGCCCTGACCAGGAATCAAATTGTGACCTCCTGGTTCATAGGCCAACATTCAACCACTTAGCCACACCAGTTGGGCTCAGGTTGCTATGTTAAAGATGCCTCTCTGAGCCATCAAGGATGTTTCAAAGAAAGTTTGGAGAACCCCTATCCCATACATGTCCTGGGGACTATGGGAGGGTGGGGGGTTAGGTATTATGGGCTCTATGTGGATGCCTGAGCTTTTGAGTGTCACCTATTTGTTAAGAAAAAAATTTTCATAAAAGAGGGTAAAGTGAGGAAATGAAAAGGCAGGCAAAGATGGTGACTGTACGCCAGTTTGGAATCCTTTCAGTTGAATGCAAGAAAACACAACTCAAAAAGGATTTTGACCCTTGGCCAGTGTGGCTCAGTTGGTTGGAGTGTCATTCCATGCACTGAGAGGTGGCGAGTCTGATTCCCAGTTGGGGCACATGCTCGGGTTGTGGGTTCTATCCCTGGTTGGGCATGTGTGGAAGCAATTTATATATGTTTCTCTCCCTTTCTCTCTCTCTCTCTCTCTCTCTCTCTCTCTCTCTCTCTCTCTCTCTCCCTCTCTCCCTCTCTCTCTCTCTGAAAAATATATCCTCAGGTGAGGATATTCTTTTAAAAGCTTTTAAATAAATAAGATCAAACCAACTCCAGGACCAATAAAGTTTGGAGCTGGGGCATATTTAGCGTAATTCATTGGCTCAATTATGTCATTGGGATCCATCCTCAACATGTTGCTGTTTGTCTTCAGGCTTGAACCTCATGGTTGCAAGGTGGCTGCAGCAGCTCCAAGCATTGTGTACTCATTCAACTTCAACAATGTTCCAAGGCCTAGAGCGAATATCCTTTTCTTGTGTCTCTTTTTAAGAGTAAAAAAAATATATATTCCCAGAAGCATCCCTACACACACACACACACACACACACACACACACACACACACACTTTACATCTATCTCATTGGCCAGAATTCCATCACATGTTTATTCCTAAAACAAGCACTGATAAACAGATTGTACTTAACATGGTTGATGAGCACTAATAGAGATTTACCTCTTGGGGCCCAGGACAGACCCAGCACCTGACAGCTGGCACCCTGAGCAAAGTCAGTTTTGTTAACAGGCAAGGGACCCAAGGGGTGCCCCTCCCAAACAATCCAAGAATATCCAGAAAGCCAGGAAAAGACTCCTCAGTGGAGCGTGACTCCTTCTGAATAGTCACAATGGAGGAAGAGCACTTTCTGAAAGGTTTATCCAGGGCAGGAGACAAGAGTGGGGACCGAATCCTCACAAGCCTTTCTCTAGGACGTAGTCCCAGGTACTGTGTGATCTGAGGATCTCACTGAGCTAGAAAGAGCCAATCTCTGGGTTGTTCCAGGATCCACCACGTTAAACCAAAAGATCCAGGAGTACGAGGACCAATGGACAATATTTTTTCTTTCTAATCAAAAATAAAAATTCAGTAGTTTCAGAGGCATTTCTTACTAAGGTGTAAACTCCTTCTTCCCCATGCCTTTCAGAGCCATGAAGGCCTTTGAGATGAGGCATTGCATGATGACTTCTTTACCTGGATGATTTCTGATGTCACTGGTAGGAGCAGCCCTGGACTCAGGCACTCTGCGCATTACTCTGATGAGCATCGTGTTTAAGACTAAATTCATTAGGATGCTATTTCATATGACATGAGGGGATGGATGGTATAATCCAAATGCGAATGAAGGCAATAAAGATTTCTCCTCCTCTCCCTTACCTGCTGCCGCAGAATGAAAAGGTGCCATCGACCTGTAAAAGGCAACGACTTCATTCACTTTAATAACCTCTGCCCTTTTGCCCATTCTAAACCAAGGGAGGATCATTTATGGGGACATTTGGGTTCTAGTCCACCACCACCTTTAGCAATCTTAATTCATCTCTGCGATAATCACTCCCATTTCTTTAAAAATGAGCCAAGTTCATTGGCATGAAGATCTCTTTTTAAAAAATCTATCTTCCTTCAGATGTTCTACAAGTTTCTGGGGGGGGGGGAACCCTTAGTATGAAAATTAAGATCTGAGGTCTTACAGCTGATAGAGATTTGCAAAGAACTAAAATAAAACTAGATTTATTTTCTTTACAGTTTTAGGTTAATGTAATTTTATTTTAGGAGACTAAGGATTGTGTATAGCAGGGAAGTGCACCAAGGAGCCAGCCATCAGCACTGCTATCTGTCTGATAGATAAGAGTTGCTGCTGACATGGTACAATGCCAAGGGCACCAGAAAATCCCTCCTAATATCTCTGTACATATCTTCCATGTGGGAGAGTCATTTCTTCTAAAAAATGCATCTAGTGTTCAAAAGATGTTTTCTGAGATATATAACACTTCAACAATGGAAATCAACGCAAAGTTGTAATTGACTGTTAATGGGTTCTGCCATGCAAACTGCTTTTCATTATGGAAAGGGGCGCAAAGGAGGAAAGGAGACAAAAGTAGGAGTTGGAGGGAGATGACAAGTTTTCCTAAATCCCCTCCTGGAAACCTGCCTGTCCCTAACAAGATTGAAGATAGGTCAAAGAAAACTACTCTATTAAGTAAAGCTGGAAAAAGTCAGGGCTGAATCCTGTTTCATATTATGTGAAAAGCTTTCTGTAACATACTTAGGGACAGCATCATCTATCATAGCACCTACTGGCATGGTCATGCCCCTATGTTCTTCAATACTCCTCCACTGCTGCTAACCTGCTAGTCCAGGCCTTTTCTAAGCTATCACATGCCCTTTGCCCTCTTCATGCTCTCTGGGCTGTGGATAGAAAATTGGTTTCACCTCAGATGCCAACTCTGCTTGTTAGTGGATCCTTGGAATGCAGCAAGAACTGAATAGTGTCTGAGATTTTTATCTGTCTTGCAAGTTAGTAAGTTAAGCTGCCATCGTTTTATGAAAGATAATAGAAAACATGAGAGCCCTGGGTCAGAGATGAAGGATCATTTGTTACTCACAGCAATAGTAGAGCCAAAATATCAGCATTTTTGTACCAATTCCCCAAACGTCAATTTCCACAGGGTGTCCTGAAGAGAGCCAGGTGATCACTGCAGATACAATAAGTTGCATACAGAAGAGGAGCTCTGAGCTTAGGGAACTCAAACCTTTTTTAATGGATTTATGTTGAGAGAGAGAGAGAGAGAGAGAGAGAGAGAGAGAGAGAGAGAGAGAGAGAGAGAGAATCTTCTCTATCTTCCAAGAATTTAGGCAAACTTGTCCTGTGCTTGGAAGGAGACACTCTATCTACCAAGGCTGGTCACTGTCCAGGAATTCTTAAAAATGAAGTGCAGTGAGCAGTTATCACTTATGAGACATGTACAACGGCAATAGGGAAGATTGTCTCAGAATAATATCCATCCCCACTTACACATCTCGTCGTCTCCTCTGGAGAATCTTCACCACTCTTTCGGCCACTTCAATTAGTCAGACATAATAAAGGTGAGACCGAGTTCATTCCACCTGTCTCCAACAGCACCTAATTAAGGCCAGTATCACAGGACTCCGAGTAACAGACCCAGACGGCTAAATAAATCCCGTAAACCAGGGCCCACCTTGGAGAATTGGGTGATTTTCTCCATAAGTTTTTGTGTCAACCTTTCAACTCAGCCCGAGATATTGACTCAGGCATAGCAGGATGGTGATTGTGCAGACTTCACCTTGGCCCACAAGGAGGAAGGCTAAGGCAATTCTACGGACTGTAACAACCCTGGCCAATAAGTTGAAGCTCATCTGAATGCCCCCCAGGGCAAAGGTAGTGTACTGATCACTTTAGCTAACATCAGAGATAGGTTTCATACCTATCTATTGGGTGACTCCCATCATAGGGATAACTGCTAGGAAGCTCCCCTGAGTGACCTACGGAAGCTCTACTGTGGAGAAATCACCACCGTTGTCTGAGGGCTACATTATTTACTGGCAATATTTTCTTAAACATTTGAAAGTGTCTATGGCCACTCCTAAGGTGAAAGAAAGTCTGAGTGCAATAAGGGCCTTCTTTTTTATAATGGGGGCAGAAGAGACAGTAATTGTTCCTTGATCGTGCTCTTTGACAGAGAAGTTCAGCATTGTGAATCTGCCTACATAGTCCCAAGAATCTTTATTTTGTGAGAAGATCCCTGAATTTTTCAAGATTCATCAGCCTGGTGGCAGAGATGTGATAACATTGCAGTCAGGGCCTTTTGAGTCTGAGACTTCTAATTTGCCAAATGTATTAGCCTACTCGGGCTGATATAACAAAACACCCCAGACTGGGTGGCTTAAACAACAGAACTTTGTGTCTCACAGTTCTAGGGGTTAGAAGAACAAGGTTTATTGGAGCAAAGTCATGTCATTCATTTGCATACTGCCGGTGGTTGTTTTGTGCTATAGTGGCCAAGGTGAGTAGTTGGCAGCAGGTGTTGGCAGGTTTCTCCTGAGGCCTTCCTTCTTGACTTTTAGATAGTTGCCTTGCTTATTGTGTCCTCTTGTGGTCTTTTTCTGTGTACTCTGACCACTGGAGTCTCTTCCTCTTTGTATGAGGACACCTTTATAGCCGCAATCCTGTGGGATTAGGGCCCCACCCTTATGCCTCATTTAACTGTAATTACCTCTTTAAATACAATATCCAAATACAATCACATTGAGAGTTAGAGCTTCAATATATGAATTTTGAGGGAACACAGTCAGTCCCTAACACCAACCATCGGACATCATCCATGTAGTGAAAGTCATGGATGTGAAAGAGTAGACCTATATTCACTAAATTCTGGTAGCAAAGAGCACAGCAGTTGGGGTATACCTGGGGGAATGCTACTAACATATGGTGGAGATTTTGCCATATTAATATGAGTTGAACTTAAAGCTCAGATGTCAATGGTATGAAAAAGAAAATGTTGACAATGTCTAAGGCAATATACCAAGTGTCATCAGTCTGTGTAATAGATACTGTAGCTGAATCTGGGTGCCTTTTCCTCCCACAAGACCTCTTATTCAGCAGAGCTATAAAAATTTGAGTCCTTCCCCTTCCTAAAGTTTTCCAGCATGCTCAGAGGATATGTTATGACTTTTGATCTCTCTTTAAGATAGAGAAATCTTGGCCCCACCTTTAATCATCTTTCTCCTTCAAGTAGCTGAGGTCAGGGTATACAGTGAGGGGATTAGGGACTACGTGGGATGAAATTATGTCATGCCATTAAACAAGATTTCTCACTTATTTTGAGCATCATGGCAGCAGCTCATGGCTCAATGAACTTTCAATGTTTTCTGCTCATCTAACACTCTGTGTCGGTCAGCAAGGTCCTCACAGTTTATGTCATTTAACTCAGTATTAGGAACCCCTTCATTTAGAAGTTTCTTTTCCATGTTGCCTTTTGGCCAGAGCTACAAGGCTTGCCCCCTCTTGCAGACTCAGGCTTGGCTTGCACCAAGTAGCAACCTTCTTTGAGGATGCCACCTTCATCCAAACATGTGCTATACTAGGGGTCGGCAAACTGCTGTGGATCAAATCCAGCCTGCTGCCTCCTTTTGCAAATAAGTTTTTATTGGGCCCTAGCTAGTTTGGCTCAATGGATAGAGCATCAGCCTGCTGACCAAAGGGTCCCGGGTTTGATTCTGGTCAAGGGCACATACCTTGGTTGCAGACTCCTCCCTGGCCTGGGCCTTGGTTGGGGCTTGTGCAGGTGGCAACCAATCGATGTGTTTCTCTCATACTGATGTTTCTCTCTGTCTTTCCCTCTCTCTTCCACTCTCCCTAAAAATCAATGGAAAAATATCCTCAGGTGAGGTTACCAAAAAAAAAAAAGTTTTTATTGGAGCAAAGTCATGTCATTCATTTACATACTTCCTGTGGTTGTTTTGTGCTATAGTGGCCAAGGTGAGTAGTTGCAGCAGAAACAGTACAGCCCACAAAATCTAAAAAATTTACTACTTGGCTCTTTACAGAAAACGTTTTTTGATCTCTGTGCTACACCATTTCCAAGATAACATCCCTTAAGACCTTTCCCAGTTTTAACAAAAGGGCTGGGAAGATTTTTCCAGGGTTCTGGGGCTAGAAAAATTTTGATTTCTCTGGTTCAGTTTCTCATTCTCAAGTAGGTCATCCTCATTAGCACTGTAAACCCAACTCAGGGCAGTAAGCACTCAAATACTAGTCAATGTCTCCACTGAAGTTTCTCAGAGCAGACAGTCTTTCTTGGGAAAACCTCGTCTCTCTAAGAAAGCCAAAGCTCCCATATAGCAGCCAGAACCCACCGTAAAAAAAAAAAAAAAAAAATTTTTAAATCAGAGACATTTCACTCTTATCTCTAGTAGATCTAAGTTGGACATAATAAACTGCAGGGGGTGTTAAGCCATAAGTCTCAGCTATTGCCATTCTCTCTAATACATACCACCCCTTATCTCCCAAGTGGCCAGCCAAATTTTTAATGATTTCTGCCCATAGCAATCACACATTTCCCTCCTTTCTTGCTCAGTGTTGGTGTGCATCTCTGTAACTGTTGTCTGAAAGGAATGCACTCTCCTTCCCACTCAGAAAAAAATCTTAATACTAGCTGTTACAATGGGGTCGACTTGGGATTGACCACTGGATTGGTGACAAAATTCTAGGCAAGAATAAGCAATAACCAGGCACCATTCAGGCTGCTATCTTTTAACTTATTTCCTGGTACTTGGTCTATAACCGCTGCCCCAGTTTCTCCTCAATAATGAGGACTTTTATTGTCCCAGTGACCACACAATTTAGTAAATATGTTTGCTACCAATTTTATGGACTTTCCTCTTAACCCCATAAGGCTCTCATCTCATATGGCCTCTTCCAGGAAGTCATGTGTGGGGGTTTTTTTCAGCATCCCATCCTCATCAACAAAACTGTTAAGAAATGAGACGATCTGATATTTTGCCCTACTTCTAAGCTAACAAGCTAGCCTGACACTGATTCATAGAGGCTGGAAGGAGACCCAAGACTCCTGCGTCAGAGATGAAAGATCATTTATTCCTCACATCAATAGCAAGCCAGAATAGCAGCATTTTGCACCAGTTTCTGAACCCCAATTCCTACCAGGTGGTGTGAAGAGAGCCAGAGGACACCAGCACATGCAATAACAGGTGTTGGAGAAAAACCCTGAGCTTAACGAATCTGAGTCTTTCATCCTTGCTAACTTACTTTTCCTTTGCTCATGAGGAAGACACTATCTCTATCTTCCAAGGTTATAAGCAAACGTGTCCTTTGCTTGGAATGAGACGCTATATCTTCCACGGCTGTTTGCGATACAAACAACCTTGAAAAGAGGGTTCAGAACAATAGGCTCAAAAGATGTGCAGAAACATGACAAACCCATAGAGAATTGTCTCCCACAGTATACAGGTTAAGAAGGATTTACTGCGCCCGGGCTCAATGAGATTTTCAATTAGTGATTTCTGCCACTCACATTTAAAGAACTTATGCCACAGATTTTATATCACATGATTAGTTACCAAAAAAAGATCTAAAACATCAGAGTTGATTGGCAAACATAAAAAAATAGATATAAAAATAGATTTCCAATATACCAGTAAGAAATAGTTAACTAGTTTGTAAATACTATCATGAAAAAAAGATGACATTCAGAACAGCATTGAAAAATATAAAATATCCAGAGGCAAGGTTAACAACAAATACGCAGGACTAAATAAAAAGGATCATAAATTTTCACGAAATGACATAAAAATTAGAATTGAATCAGCCGAGAAGTATCCCATGTTCCTGGGTAGGAGAATTCACTACAGTAAAGGTATAAGTTCTCACCAAAATCATTTATATAATTAATGTGATTCTAGTCCCAGTAATTTGGGCATTTGTGTTTGCAGAGGGGAGGGGCGATTATCCAAGGTAACACTTGCTTGTACAGATTGAGCCCAAGATTGATGGGTTGTTCTGGTCATCATTAGTTGGCCATCCTATCTGGTTTGCCAAATTTGCAAAGCAATTTCTTGATCTGCAACTCTCTGTGACTTGGGGAAGGCATGAGTACAATAGAGTGCCTCGAGTTCTGCTTCCTCTCTCACTAAGAACAGGCTCTGTAGCTGCAGTCCCCGAATCCTTAGCTAAAAGGCCAAAGCGCAAAGCCCTCGTTTCTAAGGTTTGCTCTGTTCGACTCTCCTACTGTACCGAAAGTCTTCGGAACAGACCATCTGTATAATGAATAAGGGAGCAACAGAAATGGAATCAGTTATGGTACCAGCACCAACGAATCTCTGGTAGAAGTTCAATGAGAACTTTTCGTGTCCTGTATTTTTATCTTGTAGCACCAACTAAAATGCACCAGTAAAACTGTTCTCATGCCCAGCGCATGCCCATTCCTTCGCAGTTCCAGAGGTCTGCTGACCTGAAAATGATCGGGAAGAAGTTTGAGTCTCCTGCTCTCCTACCCATGGGATGTTGTCTGTTCTCCACAGTCCTCTAATGCTAACTCAACAGCTATCCCCACAATGAATTCCATACCCACCTGCATCTCCTTTGCCTAACACCTGAGACAAGGAAGAAAAGGCCTGGGAGGGGGGGTCACATCACTGGAAGTTGAATCTTTCCCCACCCTCTGCACTCACCATAAAGCAGGGGAGAACATCCCTGTCTATCATAATCATCAGGAAAGCATGTTTCTGCTCCCTGGTTTTCATGACATTACCTCAAATTATGACATTACCACAAACTTATCACGTTGTAGGAAGTTCCAAACAACAAAAAGAATTCCGCATGATCTGCTTCCAACTCTGATCACATTTATGCAGGGCAGCTACACAATTTATGGGGTCCCGTGTGAAATGAAAACAGGTCCTCAAGACAGCAAGAGCAGAACGTTCAACCAAGTGTGAAGCCCTTCTGAGTGCAGGGTCCTGTGCAACCGCACAAGTTGCATATCCATGGGGCCAGTCCTGTGTTTACATTTTAGCATTGCCCAGCATTTGCTGATTCAAGTTGGCTCCTGTTTTCTGCAGGTTTTATAAGGTTAAGCCCCAACTTGTGTCAACAACAAGGTTGTAAAAAAAAGGGGGGGAGACTAACTCCCTCATTTGTTATAATGTGAGTTCAGACCTGGGGTGGGTGATGCTGGGTGGAGGGCAAGAATCTGTGTCCAATCCAATTATTGTTGAAGCAGCAGGTAAGCAATACAGAGTGCTTGCAGTTATAGCCCTGTTGACCCAGCCCTGTTACAGATGTGTGACTTCAGGAATTGGTCACACTGCCATAGAAGTAGGACTTAAAAAGAATGATCAGACCATCCCACGGGGGTTTCATTGGATGACCAGGGGGCAGGAGGGCCATAGAGGGGATTCCAGCTTTAGTGATGAATGTGCCAGATGGACACCTAACAGATCCCATGCAGCCTACAGAAACATTTATTGGCTTATCATATTTCAAAACTGTAAAATTTCACCTTAAAATCTGGATCTCTGTCTTTAATATATAATCAGAAGAGCTAGAATTCCTGTGTTCAATTCTAGCTGGTCACTGCATGGCACCAACCTGCTAGAATTGAGAAGCCACTGCCCTTAGGCTTGGCATATACTCCCAGGTCCCTGCAGTCCTCAGCCTCCCCTATTATGCTACACCATCCTGGATAACATATGCATTTTACCTGCTTGACCCTGATCTCGACTATCTGACCCTTGGTTCTTCGTGGGTCCTTCTTACTCTGAGAAGCCACTGAAGGTCCAATCTCTATCATGAACCAACACTGAATTGAGTACAATTATAATAAAATTTACACTGATTTCTATAGTCAACTCTCAGATTTTCTGAATGCAACATGAACATGAGTATAAAGTACTATGTAAAATGATGATGATGATAGTGGTTGCCGCTGTTAAGCACTTATCAGGCATAGTATAAAGGCTGTACTATGTATTATCTTATTTAATCCTGATGAATGTGTGGAGCCCTGATATAGATACCATCTGAGTTAGGTGTCACCTACTTTTCGCCCAACTTCAGCCAACAGGTGAGATACTCATTCCTGTCACTATATTGGAGCTCACCAAACCCTACTAAGCCAACAGGATACTGTGTTGTATACCACCTTAACAACTAGGTCATCTAGTTTCTTCCCCTTCCCCACCTATCTGGTTGTCAAGTACCATCCAACCAGAGCCCTGGGTCCACTCACTTTGTGACCTTTTCATGATGGAATCTCTGAGTGCTGTATCAAATGACTAGGGGTCTGTCCCCCAGTCGAACCTGCCTCAGGGAATTGCCCACAATGAGGAATGGACAAAGCCTAAGTGAGTGGACCATGGGAAGAATCTCTGCAAAGAGCACACAGGAGCCAAATCTGACTGGTATTCTCACCAACCAAATTTCCAGACTCCAGACCAAGGAGAGTGTTTTCTTCTCCTCCCCCTATGCTGTTCTCCTTTCCATCTGCTCCAGGCCCTGACTAGTTGATGCCCAAAAGAAATACTTACAGCTTTCCCCTTGAGATACTGCTCTTCTTCCCCTCCTGACTACCTATGTAAGGTCCCTCCTTCAAAGCCTCAGGTCACCCTAGGCCCAAGGGGCCTCGTAGGCACCTAATCTAGTAGTAGGAAATTTTATTCCATGTCTATTTGGAGGTACAAACCTGGGTAAGTTTCAGATCCTCACACTGAGCCTGTGTTTAGAAACATTTCTGCAAGATTATTGCTCAAACACATACCCATGTTCTTTGAAGCATCTGTTCTTTGAAATTTTAGGACTAGAGGAACATACTGGGTTCCTGGACAACACAAGATTATGGTGCCCGCAAGCTACCAACGCCACATAATGGAAAAACTGTATTCTTCAGCTGAGGGTCTCCCAAGTGTGGCTGCACCAAAAGTGGGGATGCAAAGCCCAAAATCTGCTCAACATCTGAGCAGGCTCAGGGTCTTTATCAGTTCCAGCAGAGGTGATCAGACAACAAGAAACTGCACTGTGAGAGCTGAACTCAGCAGAGCGATCGATAGAGCAATATCCCAGGTTACCTCCCAGCAGGAGGGTCCTCCCTGAGAGAACCCATGCTGGCCATCAGCACTCAGGAGGCCAACGGGAAGTTCTCTGACAGGTGAGCACAGAACATGAGCCAGGACAGCTGATGTTCTTGCGGAGAATTAGTTTTCAGCTCTGGTTGCTTGGTGAATTGCCTTTCTCCATTGAAAGGAATTTTAGTCTGAAGAACCAGAACAGGTCATCTAAAGTCAGATCACGCTCTCTTCGGGCAGCATTAGAGGAAGTCTTTCATCTTTCAAATTCTTAGTCTCCAGTGTTCCTTTCTCAATATTCCTTATCAGTTACCTTATCTTCCAAAGGCCACTGCCATTATGTGATCTCATGTTACAATTTCCTAGATTACCACTTGTTCTACATTAGCCACATTTGTGACGGCCGCTTCCCAGAACATGAGCAAGGAAAGCCATTTCCCAGTCACGATGACTTATGACTAACTGCTCCAAGCCATCATATTTTCACTGTTGTAGCTTCAATATCCCAGAAGGGCATTTCTTAGCTTATCCTCCAGAGGAGACAGCTAGAAGGTAATTCAAAGAGATCGGGAACGAGAATTGAAGAACTGATAAGCTAGTCTCCTTGGAAAAGGTTCTGTATTCACAGTTATACAATGGAGATAGAAATGTCTTTTATGATTATCTTATTATCAAGTGAAAAAGCTCTTTGTAAAACAAAGGTGCTAATTAATAAGTGTTGGGATTATGACTTGTCTGGGGAAGATCAATGGATTCCAACTCAAGCACACAAACTCTGGCACCCTTGCCTGCACCTCTATCTTTTGCTGCTTCTCTTAGCCACCAGCAAAGCATGCCCTCCACCCGCACCCCACACTATACTCTGGCAACCAAAGGAGCCAGAGATAAGTAAGGATAGGGGAGGAAGATGGGAACATACAAATGAGAGTAGCAAGCCTGAGACTAGCAAGTTCTTCAATAGTGATCTGTTTGGAGAAGTGGATCTCAGGCAGCACCCCAAGACACAAACAGAAAGTAATAGGAAACCATTAGATATTGCCATCTCTCAAATCTCGGTCCCCATTACCTATCAGCTGTGAAACCTTGGAAAATTCAATAAACTTCTCTCAGCCTCATAATAAAGTAGAAATAAAACACTTACCTACAGGGCTCTCCTGAGAATTCGACAAGTTGAGATAAGTAAAGCCCAGAGGACAAAACCTGACCCACAGCAGATGCAAGGCACAGTCATTTAAAACAAGACCCCTTCTTCTTGTCTATTTTCTAGGGTGTAAGATAGATATAAGAACTAGAAAAGACAAGTGATCTGGATGGAATTTTGACTGCTTCAAGTTTCCTGAGGCCCTAAGTGGTGGCGAAAATGGCGTAGTAGGGAAAGGTGGGGGGAGTAATATATAGCAGGAGGCTGAAAACATGCATAATTTAAACTTTTTTTTAAGTGTTCATTTGAAAAATCAGAATATAATAAATTCTTCATAAGTAGGGCTCACTTATTCCAAATCAGAGCTATCTGACCACGGCCGAGTTAAAATTCCCTCAAGTGCTATCTAAAAAGAGAGACTTCCTCGGCAATTTAATCATGAAAACAAGATGCAGGGTCAGGGAGGGTGTATCTATACCTACTTAGGAAAAACTGTTCTGAAGAACTTTAGTACTTTAATCACTTTAATTGTTTGCATGACAATTAATTGGTACTGCTAATTATAAATGAGTTATCTGTTCATTACAGCAAGCTTAGACAAATGTCAACTTAAAAGCACTTAGCAGTTAAGGCGGACTGCTGTGTTATTTGCAAATAAAAACTGCATTCCTTTAAAAATGTCTATACTATAAGCACAAAATTTATTTACAAATTATTTTTTCACAAATTCTGATTCCTTCCAGAATGAATGATGTAATAGGTAGGCTGATGTAACAACATTTTAGTCAATGAAACTTGAACTACAAATGGTAAGAATGGCAAATCTTCCAATGAGAAGAGTTAGAGATATTTCAGTAGATGAAGACAAAAGCAAAATCATGGGGGAGATGTTTTGAGCTGTGTGTGTAATCTGAGGGTAAAAGTTTGAAGAATAGAAAGAGAGAATAAAAAAATACTAGAGAAGTTTAAGGAAGTCAAGTGGTGATGGTCCTAGCAGTGGGCTCTGAGGTCCCTGTGTTGATTAGCCTTTGAAAGGAGCAGCTTTGTTCTGATTCTGTATTGCTATATAACAAGTACCCCAGAATTGAGAGGCATAATACAATCTTCTTGTTCTGCTCTCACTTGATATTATAAATGAGGAATAGAGGAAGAGCTCAACTGGGCTGTTTCCCTTTGATCCACAGATTTTCAGCTGATGCAACTGGGACAGAATGATCCACTTATAAGATAGTTTCTTCACTCACATGTGTGGCACCTCTATGCTCCTTGGCCTCTCTATCTCTCCATAGCATAGAGGTTCTCTCCATATAGATTGAACTTCTCGAAGCATAGTGACTTCAGGATAGGTGGACTTCTTGTGAGGAGGCTCAGGGCTCCAAGGGACCAAGGCAGAAGCTGTCAGACTTCTTAAACTCTATACCAAGAATTGGCATGATGTCTCTTGTGCCCACACTCTATTGGGCAAGGCTGACACAAACCAGGCCAGGTTCAAGGGGAAGAAAACGAATCTTATCTCTTGATGAGAAAAGTATCAAAGGATTTGCAACCATGTTTAATCCACCACAAATCCACCATGAGACTGGATAAAGTGATATGATAGGTAAAGTAGAGAAGGAAAACAATAAATGAGTTCTCACCTGGTAGCCTTTTTATTTTCTTTAAAATAACAATTAAAAACTACTTTTTTACTTAAAAAATAAAGTTAGAACCCTGGCCAGTATGGCTCAGTTGGTTGGAGCATCATCTCATGCACCAAAGGATCAAAGGTTCAATTCCCAGTCAGGGCACATGCCCAGGTTATGGGATGGATCCCCAGTCAGGGCACATACAGGAGGCAACCACTCAATGTTTCTCTCTCACATCCATGTTGCTCTCTCTCTCTCTCTCTCTCTCTCTCTCTCTCTCTCTCTCTCTCTCCCTCTTCCTCTCCCTCTCCCTGCCTTTGTCTCTAAAATCAATAAAGAATATATCCTCAGATGAGGATTTTAAAAATTATTTAAAATAAATAAAATTTTTGAAAGTAAAGTTAGGGTAGTTTAAGTGGTGACATTCTAAGTACTTATAATCAGTGATGTAAACTAAGTATTTCAAAGGAAGTTCTATGTTTTCTCCATGGTTTGCTTTGAATATGGCCTAGTGCACACAATCCCCTTTTACGTGAACCAAAGTTAAACTCTATATCCTTCTCTGGTGTCACTTCCTCCCCATGCTCCCTAAATGTAGATATCCACATTTAGTCCTCTGCTCTTTCTTCTGGTCTCTCTATCCTCTTCTTAGATAGATAGTCTAATTTTTTTCCACTTAGATCAGTCATGGCTTCCCTGGGATCCAATTCAGCTGCCAAACATTACCACCTAAATGCTATTTCCCAATGTGTGAAGCCAGTTTATCACAAATTCTGTTCAGCGCTTTGACTTCCAATCTTCTTGCCCTCATTTTCCTTGTCACCCTGGCTAAAACCTTGGCATGTTGTGCTGAAGGTGGAGTTGTCCTCCCTCAACCCTCTCCAACTACATACCCTTAGCAAATTAGTCACCAGGTCACATCAGTTCTTAATTTGTAGCATCTATCTCACCCACTTCTCTTTTCACTGCCCTGCCTGATTGAATCCTTATCACCACATGCCTGATACATGTTATTAAATCTACTAGTGGCCTGGTGCACGGATTTGTGCACATTGAAAGGAAATTAATTAAAATTCCTGGGGCAGCGCTGTGGTTTGAAGGGTGTCAGCAGAGTGGGGGGGTGAGGGGAAGAAAAAGAAAGAAAACTCACGCTCAGGTCTTCCAGCTCGCAGCACTGGCTCTGATGCAGAGACTAATGCAGGTGGTCCTGGGTAGTAGCCAGTGGGTGGCCACGCCCTGGAGTCAACCTCTGTTGTGTCTCCCCAGCCACAGCTCAAAGCACATCTGCAGAGTGAGCAGAGGTCCCTCCGGCAGGTGGGGTCCCTCAGCCTGGCCTGCAGGGATCGGGCCAAAACCAGCTCTCCAACATTCCCAAGGGGTCTCGGATTGGGAGAGGGCAGTTCATGGGTGACGCACCTTGGAATCAGGCTCCCACCTCTCTGGTTCCAGGGTGTGTCACCCAAGAACCACCGCTGCAAAGTCACCACAGCTTGCCAGCCCCTGCATTAAGCGTTTTCCCTGGTGGTCAGTGCATGTCATAGCTACCATTCGGAGCATCTGCCCCTTGGTGGTCATTGCATGTCATAGCTACCAGTCAGACAGTCAGCCAGTTCCTTAGCCTTTTATATATATACTAGTAGCCCATTGCAGGAAGGTTTCTACAAGAATAGGGCTTCCTGAGCTAGAGCAAAGCAGAGAAGGGAGCGAAGCCTGCCTCGGCTCTCATCTCTGCTACCTCAGCTCGCTCCTGTCCCTGCCACCTCAACTCCCGTCTCTGCCACCTCAGCTGTTCCCCCCCCTCCCCCCTCCACTTCTTCTTCCCTTCTTCACCATCTCCACTGCCTCAGCTCTGTTCCCTTCTCCATCACTTGGCTCCCTTCTATGCTGTCTTTAGTCTTCACTCTCCTGCGTATGCAAATTAACCGTCATTTTTGATGAGTTAATTTGCATACAGTCACTTTGATGGGCTGGAGGGTGTGGCTTGGTTGGAGGGCGTGGCTTGGGTGTCTCAGCATGATGGTTAATTTGCATATTACTCTTTTATTAGAGTAGATAGACCTTCCTACATGCTATAGCCCCTTTTCACACTCCTGCCAAATTAATGCCTCTTCTAGTTTAGCAATTATATGTTGCATTCCTACTCTTTTTGTATTACCCTTAAATTTTTAACATGGTTACTTAGCAAAGCTAATCAATATATCTATCCTCCTTCTGAATAATAAAAGGACGTTAAATGCCTTGAATTTCCTCTTACATGTTATTTCCATCCAGTGATCTAATTCTAAGATGCTTTTATATTCCCTTAGTCAATATCATTATTTTTATTGACAATAAATATTTATATTTATGCACATATTTAACAATTATTTATTCATCATTACTTCTTGCATTTAATTTTATTCTTGCACTTAATTTTTATACCAGTGGTTCCCAAACTTGACATCACACTAGCATCACCAGGGATTTTTCTAATCCCAATTTTCAGGCTGTATCTCAGAACAATGAAATATAAATATCTGAAAGTAAACACAGGCATCAATATTTTGGTTTCTCCTGGTGATTCCAATGAGCAGCCAGACTTAAGTGCCTCTGTTTTAGAAAGTCCTTCAGCAAAGTTCTTTTAGCAGTAATTCTTCTCTTTTTTGTCTGAAAACATTTATAAAGATATTTACTTTCATCACATAAATATGATGAAGCTAAATATAAAATCCTATATTGACTATTTTCTTTTAGCAAGTAGGAGATGTTATTCCACTGTCTTCTGGTTTCTGTAGTCCCTGTAGTGAAGTCTGATGTCACTCTAATTTTGTTCCTTAGTATGTAATCTTCGTTTGTTTTATAGTGGTTATGTTCTCTTTGTCATTGAGATTTCCAAGTTTTATTAATATGTATCTGAATAGGAAATTAATTTTACTAAAAAATAAAAATGTTTAGAATTTACTTTATTTCCTGACTCTGAACATTTATGTCTTAAAACATTTTGGAAAATTCACAAAGCATTATTGCTTCCAATATTACCTTTCCTTGCTTTTCTTGTATTATGTCTTCAAAAATCCAGTTTTATGTATCTCAGTGTTTCTTATTCTATTCTCCATGTCTCTTAATCTTACTTTCATATTCTTCTTATTTTATCTCTCTTCAAAAATCTTCCAATTTTCTTATTTATGTTTCACCCCTGCCTACCAATCCTGTTTTTTAGTTTTTATTATTTTGTTCTAACCTCCGGAAGTTCTATTCTTTACAAAACTGGCTGATAATTAAATAGACTCTATTTCTTTATCATATTTTTATTCCTTCTTTTGTGTTTTTAATCAATTTAACAACTTTATTTAGAGAATATATCCAATAATTCTGTAGCTTTAGGGACTTCTTTTGTTCCTTGTGGTGAGCTGTCCATATGTGGTAGATTGGTTCTTCGTGAATATTGTAACTTTGAATTATGATCTTGAGTTTATTAGGATTTTAGCTGCAGGAATTTTGTGCAATCTGAATTTAAGGAATGTCCTTTCCTTAGTGATATCCCATAGGTTTAATTAGTCTGTTACTAATTACCTATTAACTTTTTTTCTTGGATTTCTTTGCTGGATCATGCAAGTAAGGATAATAAGATGTTCTCATGAGACACATTTTCCCCCCTAGGCAAAACCAGACAAGTGTCTTTATGGTGCTTATAGGGTTTGTTTTTCACCTGTAGGCTGATATTTTCAGCCCCCATTTTGCTGGAAGTACAGATCTTTCAGGGATTTAAATGGGGAAGATGGGGGGTTAGGGTCTCAGTTCAAACACCCTGCAGCAGGAATACTCAAGACCTTAATTCTTTTCAGTCTTTGAATTGAAGCTACCTGCTTACTAAGACTGGCAACACATCCAAGGGCAGCTGAAGTGAGTATCTACTTGCTACTCTAATTTTCACCTTCTTTTTCATGTTATGGTCTCTGAGTCTTTCTTTTCCTAACCTCCTGAAAATTCTGCTTTACTTAAAAGAATGTTCATTCTATTTTATTAAATATTTTTGTTATCAGAAAAGACTTTTAGGATAATTCAGGTTGTTAATAAAGTTTACCGAGTTGCCATAAATGGAATAATGGATTGTAATTTGCACTGTTGCTCATATCATTGGACAAGCAACATTATTTATTAATTTATATGCATCAAACAAATGAGCAGGGACTTTTTTTTAATTTACAAAGAATTTTCTTTTTCAAAGAACCTACCAAAAAAAATTTATTTTGACTTGACACTAAAAAATTCTTTTCAAACTATATTAAATACTGACCTGGGTTTGTTTGAAGGGAAAATTGTGAGGTGTCCTCCTGTCCTTCACTCTTGAAGAATCATATAAGGCATCTAATGGGTCGATATGGTCACTCTCAGAGTTAAAGCAACTTAGAAAATGATCTTTGGACACTATTCTATTCTATTCTAGTAATAAAGCTCATAAAACTAGAATGGGTACTTTTTCTATTTTGTTAATAACTCATGATAAATAGCTCTGAGCAAATTTAACTTTATATTCCTGATGGTGAGATATAAACCTGGGTAGACTTAATTTGCGTTCCATTTCATAATTTATTTAGTGAAACATCAGAGGTGTAGATGAAAGTTAACAACGGGGAAATAGTGATATTGGTAAAAAAAAAAAAAAAAAAAGAAGAAGAAGAAGAAGAAGAAGAAGAGAAGGAGGAAGAAGAAGAAGTTTTTACAATAAAAATCTGAGGATTTCAGTTATTCAAATTATTTCTAATACAAATCAGCTTGGCTCATTGGAAGAAAAAAATGTTTCTAGTTAGTGGTTTTTTTGTTTGTTTGGTTGGTTTGGTTTGGTTTGGTTTGGGTTTTGTGTGTTTTTTAATTATTGATAGCGCCCACATTCCCCTTTCATCCTCCTATATTTTGCTATGACCATTTCCTCCCTTTCTGTACTATCATATCCTCAGCTTCAAATTCCATAGGGTTTCCTCCCTTTCTTCCTTCTAATATGTAAGAAAAGCCAGCCCAAGCAGTGAATTAACAGCAAAGATAAATTGGTACAGAGGCTGCAGAATTTTTGCCCTACAGAACCCACACGGAAGTATGGCACCCTCCAACCAAACCCTCAGTTCTATAAGAGAGGGAGCCAAGTTCTTATGACTCTTGCAGGTTCCCATGACTGGCTCAGAGCTGGCTCCAATCTTTAAATCATTATCTTTGATGATAATGATTGTCTTGGTTATAACCATCATTATTATCAAACTCCTGACATCTATTGAACACATGCTTTTCAGATTCAGTTTGGAGTCCACAAAATAATCCTGAGGATTATTATTATTATCATTATCATTATTATCCTTTTTATACAAGAGAAAGCAGAGTTTCAGAGAGAATAAGTAATTTGATCAAGGTCACTCAGAGTATAAATAATTGTCTATATAACATCTTTGTAAAATATTCTGGGCAAAAAAAATATTACAAAGTATTCCCATGAGGTAGCCAAATTGGAAACTGTGCCCTTCCCCTGAGTGGGCACAGACCCATAGACACTCAGCTTGGTCAGGGGACACTGGTAGGATTTCAGCCTCCACTTCTCCCCTCAGCGGGGAGCCTTTGTGCAATAATATGTTCACACCCACAAGTCTCTGATTCCAAGCCCCATGGTATGGTCTTTCCAACCACTGTGATTTGTCAGTGATGCTCATTCATGATTCAGTGTTTGTCCCCAAAATGGTTAGAATTTTGCTTGTTTCCTATCAGTCATTTCTAAACAATCTGAATTTTTCTTTGAGACTAGTTTGAATTGCCTGAGGTTTGGATTATGATGCTCCATTCCACTCATCCGTCAATGTTCACCACTAAAGACTCAGTGCTCTCTTTCCTTGACCATTTTCCTGGTGACTGAGAATGGGCTGAGAAAACTATGAATGGCACAACACCCGCCTTCGCCACCATAATGGTACGTTTTCACACCCTTATTACAACTAAGCAAACCACACCTCCTACCTCTCTAGTAAAAACATTGGCAACATGGCTGCCAGCCCTCAACAAGCACTTGCTAATGGAAACCCTGACAAATCACAAGACACAGGCAGCAATAGCAGGCACCAGGGTAATAATTTATTTTTAATGCCATGCTGTCTTTAACAGTGCAATTTCCTCCAGGGTGTTTGCTTTGAGATTGCAAGATAATTACATCTCAGAAATCAGGCTAATTACAGTTAACAGCCTGAAAACCAAAGGAACCCTTCCCTCTACCCCTCCCCCACCCCCACCTTTCTTTTCCACTAGAATACTACACAAAATCCTGTTAAAGCGTGCAGCATCGTTCAGGAAACGAATTTGGCTATAGCTTAGAGATTCATTCTCGCTTCCCTGCAAAACATGAATAACTTTCACTGATGTGTGTCACAGGTACCCGAGTAATAGCCTCGGTGATTCGAATAAATAATGGCTCTATAGAAAGGAAACAATGACAGCAATTTTCCAATAGGGACGAAAGTCTGTTTCTGGTAGAAAATCAAGGTCTGAATGTGGATCCGTGCTGCAAAAATGAGATTACCTGTGGCCTCTAGAGACTCCTTAGGGTCTTTTGGAGTAAATAATCAACCAACCTGGGGCATTTGTAGAATTAAGGAACTGGAAGGATGTGTGAATCATCTAGACAATTTTCATTATTTTTAAACATTAAAAAATGCAAAGCAATGTGTTCTGGTCATTAAAGACTTCAAGGATGATGATTCTATGACCTGCTCATTCACTCAGAAAACATTTTTAATCCTCTCAAAGCACCATGGACTAGAGTGGAAATGCAAATGGATTTCCTGTTTTATAATCCTTACATCAGGAAGTTCTACCAATCCTAAACTTACCTTGATGCAACTTCAGACTTTTTCTTATACTGTGTTTTTAGCTGAGATATAGACTCTCCCACATAGATAGAGCTGCTCCTACCTTCCCACTTGCTTGATATAACTTCCACTCCAAGTACTTCCCAACTTTTTAATCATTTGCATATTATTTCCTGGTTTGTCTCCAGCTTCTAATAGCTTATAAAATGTGGAAGCCAAACACCACAAATAGCTCTGGCTCCGTTTGGCATCTCATCAAAGCTATGGCCTAGATTTTCTTTTCTCCATTTGTGGGAAAAAAAGGAGACTGGTTTGGAGAAGGAAAGAGAAAATCCAGTACTCCAAATTTCCACATGAAATTCATTCCTGGTTCCGTAGTCCCTCCAGAACTTACCTACCAGACATCATAGTCTTGAGCATAACTTCTCTTTCAGGCTTCTGCAGAATATCAGCGATGTTCCCCTCCATCCACAGCTTATTCAGAAAAGCAAGAGCATATCGGCCCTTTTTGTCAGCATCCTTGCTAGAGGCTCATAGTGACAATTAATGTAAAATGTGCATGCAAATGGCATTGCTCATAGTAACAACTCCCTAGCAACACTTCCTGATTTTATTCATCCTTTTAAGAAATCCTATTGAGTACTCATCATGGAGGAGGGGGCTCCAACATCTTTGTTCCTATTCCACTGCTCCTCTTACTAGCTCTCTCCTTAAAGAGGAGGAATTACTAAGCTTCATTGACCCAAGACATTCAAGGGCCACTTTTTACTAGTGGGCAGGGTTCCTTTGCTCTAGAAGTCAGCACTTGGTGTAGTGTTTACCTTTCTGCCTCAGATCTGGTAGGTCTTGGTGCTTGAGGTGGGTCAGCCACCCTTCCCAGTCTTCCCCTTTTACCCCCAGGGCTGATTTGGAAATGTTCTCTTTTGGGACAAGCCACTCTTTGTCTTTGGCGTGCCTGAGCATTATAATCCTAAGATTCAAGTTAACGGGTGCTGGGTAGGTGAGAGGCCCCACTTTTTCCTCAGACTTAAGCCATGTCTCCCCAGTTTTATCAGAGTCCTAACTTGAGAGTTACTGGGTGTTTGCCTGAGTAGTACTTTTCATCAGTTTCCCCAGAAACACTTTGGAAAATAGGGAATATTAGCAGAGTGTGACTTGACTATCCACCCTATAAAATCATCACATTAGCCAAAAATCTCATCTCTAGTCTCTGAAATTTACCTGGTGCTGGGCACCAAGGAGGCAGATGTGTGCAATACAACCCTCTCCTCCACAAGCTTACAATCTAATGGAGCAGTTTCTACCTTGGAAGTGGGGTTTCCATTGTTATTAGCTGAAAAAACTTTTACCCTTTATAAGAGAATATTTGATATGAAATCTAAGTAAGCTTTGAAAGGGATCTGGTTGTGGAAATTTGAGAATTTGCACAGTGAGGTCAGAGCACCTGTGTTATGAACTCTCTCTCTCTCTCTCTCTCTCTCTCTCTCTCTCTCTCTCTCTCTAGCTCTGCCTCAGTAACTAGTAACTCAGTAACTAACTAGCAAAAGGGAATAAAATAATGGGATATAATTCTATGACAAGCACAAAATGTCCAGACATAGTTTTGGAGAAATGGAAATTACTAACCGGTGATTGACTGGTTGTTTTTAATGGAAGAAAAGAGCTCAGAACCAAGAAGTATGTGACTACGATAACATCCATACTCAGGATGGTGTCGGACACCCACCACACACAAAGCCTGGTTCCCACCTCCCAACACACTTTGGCCTCCAAATGAGAGAAGTAGAGGCAAAAGTGTGTGAATGCGCTTGTTTTCGTTTATTATGGCCTAAGGAGAAAAGTTCCTACAGAAAGGAACCAGTGGGGATAAATGACATGATGAATGGTTAAGTCTGTTTCCTTCAGAAGTGTTTTCATTTCTAGTCTCTCATTATTTTGAACAAGTCTTTAGGGCAAGTAAAGGGCAAGTGTTACTGCATAACAAGAAAACTATTTCTGAATTGTTCTCATAAAGTTCAGCAGTCAACCACAGTTAGCCTGCACTTCCATGAGCTGAGAAAAATCCCATTATTAAGGTCTCTGCTGGTCACATGAAGTGGGCAGGACATAGCGAGTGGTTAAAACTAAGTGGTCCAACCGCAACATTACAAGATGCAGGGTGAAAAGGAATCCCATAAAACCCTAGGAATAAAATCTAATTTGGATTAAATTTTGGTTGATATTAATGGTGAGGAGGAAAATAATTTGTATAAAATTTAAAATTCTTTGAAAATTCTAATTCATATTAGAAATTTGGAATTCTGTTCATTCTCTGCTTTAGCTATTTCAAACCATTTAAAAGAGAAAGATTGCATTTTAAATATGTCTCCTTTGGATCATGTGACTTAGATCAAACAATTCAACTGCAAATTATCCAATAGTAGCTCACTTTAATTGCAGGGGAAAACACAAGAGGAAAGCATAGAAGGACTGCATGCCCAAAGCTATAAGAATGGCAAATGGTATAAATTTTAGAAATAACCCAGGAACATTTTTAGATAAGGCATAAACTAACCTAATAATTTCTTTTTCTAAAATTTCCTTGAGTTCACTTATAATCCCCTAAAGAAATGCCCCAGCAAGTCCATTCTCTTATAAAATTCAGTAATGTGATGAAGGCCTGCCTTTATCAGGTTTCCCTCTGATCACTGTCACTGATGATTTTCTATTCATTCATTCATCAATTTATTCATTCAAGAAAATTATTTGTCTCTAATTGGACCTCAGATGCACAGAAATGGATCATCATAACCCTTGATTGATGATCCTCTCATCATTGGTCCATGTCTGAGCTACTGTTATTTAGTTATTTTTAATAATATATTAAGAATTCTCAAATACATTGTCCAAAAAATAAAACTAGAAACTTGATAAAAAAGAAAACTAGATCTACATCTAATCATATGCTTCCCTTTCCCCTCATTCCATCCTCCTGCTTCCTTTTCTCACCCAGGTTCATTCCCTTCCTTTTCTTTGAATACAATTTTATTGCATTTAATGTTATTATATATATTCATACACACATCCTATCTAATAAAAGAGTAACATGCAAATTAGGCATCACTTTATGACAAAGATGGCCGGCCCCATGGCCACAAGATGGTGGCGCCCAGTCTGGCTCAGCCCCGCCACTGAAGTGGTCAGGCCTGTTAGCCAGGTAGGTGGCGGGGGAGGCAGGGGGCCTGAGGGATGGAACAGGCAATCAGAGGAGGCTGGGGATCCCCTGTCTTCACCAGAGGCCTCAGGCATGGGCAAGGGTGGAGCTGGTGATTGGAGGGGGCAGGGGCAGAGCCAGTGATCTGAGGGGTATGAGGGTGCCCTATCCAGGCATAAGGCCTGGACCAGAGGCCTCAGGCCTTGCAGGGGCAAGGCCGGAGATTGTAGGGGCCTAGGCTCTACAGACCCAGAGATCAGAGGGACAGAGGCAGAGCCTATGATTGCAGGGGTCTGGGCACTTGTGGAGCCAGCAAAACAGGGGTCTGGGGATCCCCTGCCCAGGCCTGCATCCTTGGCCAGAGACTGTAGTGGGGCAAGGGTGGAGCTGGTGATCTCAGGGCCTGGGCTCTGTGAAGCCAGCAATCAGGGGGCCTTGGGGGTCCCCTGCCCAGGCCTGCATCCTTGGCCAGAGGCAGGGGTGAGACTGAGATTGGAGGGGCAGGGGTGGAGCCGGTGATCTGAGTGAACTACAGAGGAAACATCTTTTCTTACCGTTCATTGGCTAAGTTCCCTGTATGCCACTGGTAATATTCTTAGTAACTTGGGTAATAAGAATCCAAAAGGTGATCTAGGGTTTTTCCACCACACTCCTGGAGAAAAAAAAAATGAAGGTCCATTGCTGGAAGGCTAAGAAATGTCATATTCTGCCCTAGCCAGTTTGGCTTAATGCATAATGCCTCAGCCTGCTGACTGCAGGGTCTGGGTTCAATGCTGACCAAGGGCATATACCTAGATTGCAGGCTCCTCCCTGGCCGGGGTCCAGGTCAGGGCATATGCAGGAGGCAACCAATCAAGGTATTCCTCTCACTTTGATGTTTCTCTCTGTTTTTCCCTTCTCTTCCACATTCTCTAAATATCAATGGAAACATATCCTCAAGTGAGGATTTAAAAAAAGAAAGAAATGTCATATCCTATGAAAGACACATCTTGAAAATGCCTAAAGAAAGTTGTCATTTTTTTATGATGAAGGGACTGGAGTCTGTGTTGATGAGAACACCTTGGTGGCTGCTGTGACTGGCAGTGGCTGCAGCAGCGGTGTGATGGGGCTGTGGCTTCCCCTGATTAGCCTGGTCGCCTCCCACAAAGGGAGGCCAGACTGAGGCTTAGGCCCACAATCCAAGGGGAGCAGGGAGCAGGTCTAAGCTGTCAGTAGGACATCCCCTGAGGGCTCCCAATATGTGAAAGGGGGCAGTCTGGGCTGAGGAAACCCCCTCCCCCAGTGAACAAATTTCATGTACCGGGACCCTAGTATTATATATACATATATGTACATATATATTACTGTTTTTAACTTTACTTTTTAAGGGAGTGTCATATTGTAACTAATATTTGGAAAACTACTCTTTTTAACATGATGTTATTTAGATTCATCCATATTGTTGCAAGTTACTGTGATTCATTTATTTTTGGATAATAGCAGGTAATAAATAATCTGTTGTATGAACATGCTATCATTTATTCTCCCACTCTCATAATGTTGGGTATTTACATTGTTTCCAGGTTTTTGCTATTGTGATTATTCTTGTATATGCATCCCATTGTACATGTATATGAGTTTCCCTTGGATATAAACATACCTAGGAATTGAATTGCTGGCTATGAGAAATGTGAATATTCAACTTTAGAAGACAAGGCTAAACTCTAAACTGATTGCATGTTTAACTTTAGGAGATGATGTCAACTCTTTTTAAAAATTATTTGTACTCTTACTTGGCATTGTCAGACATTTCCATTTTAACCAATTAAATAGATGTAAAATGATATCTCATCATGGCTCTGATTTGCATTTTTCTGATCACTAATAATGTTGACATTATTTTATAAGTTTATTGGTCATATAATTTTTCTGTTTATATGTTTTTCCCATTTTTCTTTTAATGTATTTTTATTGTTTTCAGAGAGGAAGGGAGAGGGAGAGAGATATATAAATATCAATGATGAGAGAGAATCATTGATTGGCTGCCTCCTCCACACCCCACACTGGGGATTGAGCCCACAAGCCGGGTATGTGCCCTGACCTGGAACTGAACCATGATCTCCTGGTTCATCAGTAGACACTCAATCACTGAGCCACGCTGACCGGGCTCCCCATTTTTCTATTGGAGTATGTGTGTATGTATATATATGGGTGTGTGAGTGTGTGTGCATGTGCGCATGCGCTTTACTTACTGATTTATAGCTCTTTACATATTTCCATGTTAATCCTTTGTTCTATATATTATGAATATTTTTCTGAAGTGTGTAACTTGTCTTTCCACTTTAACATTTCTTTAAAGCTTAATTCATTTGGAGTTGATATAGTGTAAGGCAAGAATCCAATTTTATCTTTTTCCATATGGATAATGGATAACTTTTTTTCCAGCCCAGCCCTATTTATTGTCATCTTTGTCACATATAAAAGTTTCATCTATAGTTCTCTAATCTGTTCCTCTGGTCTATTTGTCTGTCCCTGAACCAATTCACATTGTCCTTCTTCCCTGCCCCTTCTTTTCAGAAATATCCTGACTACTCTTGGCCTTCTATCCCTTCATGTGAATTTTGGAATCATTTTATCAAGCACTGTGAAAAACTATGGAATTTTGATAAGAAATATATTGAATGTACAGATAATAATTAAAATGTTATGATATTAAGTCTTATCCATAACACAATATCTTCCTCTCTTATTTAGGTCTTCTTTAATATATCTTAATAAGGTTTTGATTTTCCCTGTAGAAGTCTTTTACAGCTTATGTTATATTTATGATAATTTTGTAGATATTGTTTTCTCTTTAATTTTGTTTTATATTTTTACTGGTATAGAGAAATGCAACTGATTTTATATTAATCTTACTCAGCCACCTTACTAAACTCTATTATTTCTATTAAACTGTCTGTAGAATAATTGAGATAAATTATCATATGGTCTGCAAATAAGACTGTTTTATTTTCTCTTTTTCAATCCCTGTACTTCTAACATTACCTTATTGAACTGCCTACAACCATCAACATAGTGGTAAAAAGAAGTAGTAACAGAGCACATTCTTTTCTTATTTCTTCTCATTCCACACACTCATCCTGGGTGAGCTCCTCTAGTTAGGTGGTTTTAATCACTATCTAGCTCTCCATCCTGGCTCGTGTATCCAACTACGAATTCTGTACCCCTTGATCTTAATGTTCCACAAGCACCTCAAACTCAATTTGTCCCAAACTCATCATCAACTCTCACCTCTCAACTGATGCCTACTCTTCCCTCATTTTTTTAACTTTATCAATGACACCACCATCTTTATGTGGCCCAAATTAAAAAAAAAAAAAAAAATGAAGTCATTTCTAACTCTGTCTCTCCTATCACACACTTTCTCAGCCATCAAGTCTTATTGATTCGTTTTTGTTAACACTTTCACCCAACCCTTTTTTCTACCCACTCTACAAAACTCCATCATCTCTCACCTATTTTCCTGCCATAAGTTCCCAAGTCATTACCTACATGCCTTCCACCAAACCCCCTCCTGTGCCATGGACAGGAAAATCTCTCTAAACTTAAATCTTCTCACACATGTTAAAATCCCTTAAGGGTTCCCCGTGATTTATAGGAAAAAAGCCTAAACCCTTTACATGGGCAAGTGCCTAAAAGTTAGGCTCTTTTTTATCTGGCCTCCATGACGCCTCAGCCTCATCTCCTGTTCTCCCTGCTCTAACACACTACTCTCTGACCATCCTGCGTCCTTGCAGTTCCACAAACTCCTGGTTTTCCTTCTCTTCAAGTTTTGTGATGTTTCCCCTGTCAGTACTGTACTTTCCCATCCCCACTTCTTCCCATCTTTATCTGGATAGCCCCCACTCATCCTTTTGGATTCGGCTTAGACCACAGTTCTTCCAGGAAGTTTTTGCAGTCCTATAATTGACCTGCCTGTTGAGGAAAGGGAAAAGTTTTATTTTTTATTTTTTATTTTTTAAAATATATTTTATTGATTTTTTTACAGAGAGGAAGGAAGAGGGATAAAGAGAAACATCGATGAGAGAGAAACATCGATCAGCTGCCTCCTGCACACCCCCCACTGGGATGTGCCCGCAACCAAGGTACATGCCCCCGACCGGAATCAAGCCTGGGACCCTTCAGTCCGCAGGCCGATGCTCCATCCACTGAGCCATACCAAGTAGGGCGGGAAAAGTTTTATTTATGGTTCTTTTCCCAGGGCCCACTATAGTGCCTGACATAAGATAAGGATTCAATGAATGCTTTGGAAATGTATAGTGAGTCAGTACTGCTCCCACCACCCAAATCTCTGATCTCCCTTTGTTAAAAATCCTTTCAAAACTCCTTTCAACGCTTTCCTAACCTCCACTCCTTCCATGATGTCCTGACCACTCTGTTTATATCTTTCTCTGGCACGTGTCTCATAGGACTTGAGTCTTTGTCTGATCCTCTTCACCAGCTGCTTCAAGGCAGAGGTTGTGCCTCATTCATCTTTGTGTCCTGCCCTCTGTAGCCTGGAGCCTAGCACACGACTGATGCCAAATATCTTAATTAATGAAACTGAATTCCCTCCTGGAGCCACAAACCACGCAGCAAATGTGTTTTAGATTCTTCTGTGGGCCACATTAGCATTCAAAATAGAAAGACTTCTGCCAGCATCTCCACCTGCACAGCCTTCTGCCTCCACCTCCCCAAATGCTTCTTCAGTTTCAGAACAGAAGTCCCTGAAACAATGTTATGCATTTGACGTCATGTTATTCGTTTCATGTAATGTTATTCATTTCACAGGCAATGCCTTTTTATCTTTCTGTTCTGCACTGCAAGGGGCACCTGCACGTCTTCTTGGCTTTGTTTAGAGCAGTTTTTTTTTAAAAGTAAGAAGCCTTGATGTGGCATTTATTCATGGTTTTCCTTCCTAGAAATATCATCCCTCTCCTCTGAAGCTGTTTGTGAGTGTCACACTCTGCCATTTAAATATTAATGTTATGGAAACAGAGGAGAAAAATTGGTCTCTCGTCTGATATGCGACATTGAGGGAAATTAAGATTAATAAATGGTGACAGGCTCTATAGAGGAAATAAAAGTTAAATTGCCTTGGACTATTTTCAGAAGTTGTTTGAGCAATGAGTATTATATTGAGTGCCCTAGAACTGTGATCGTTCTGAAAGTCTGACTCCGGACTGCAGAGCTCAAATGATGACTCAAACCTTAGCATTCCCCTCAAGAGCACTTGCATTCTGCAAGTTCATACATAGGGGAGATTCTGTAAGGGGAAAACTGAGAAATGTCTGAAAATGAGGCTTCTTTTTTAAATCAAATCTCAAGCCACTATTATCTTGGGGAAAGACAAATTTTAGGTCTACAAAGTTAAGTAATAAACATGTCTCGCAGGTAGAAAATATCTAGATAATTAACTAGAATTTTTCCCTTCTTCACTGAGATAAATAACATCATAAACACATTGACACTCAGAAGGGGCCTCCAGCTTCTGTCCCAGCCCCTGACCCCAGCTTAGCCTGCTAGGGCTATTGGTGAAATATAAGGCTAGGATTCCCAAAGTGTGGTCCCTGGACTAACAATGTCAGCATCATCTGGGAACTTGTTAGAGACGCGGAATTTCAGGCTCCAGCACAGACCTACTGAATCAAAAACTCTGGGAGTGGGGCTCGATGGCCTCTGTTTAACAAGCCCTCCAGGAGATTTTGATGTATCTTCGCTGATTCTGAACTCTGGCTGCACATTAATATCACCTGGAGGAGAAATGTTCTTTAAAAATCTGATGCCAGGGTTCTGTTCTCCAGAGATTCTGATCTAATAGGTTTGGGGCAAAGCCAGTGCACTGGTATGTTTTAAAAGCTCCCCGGTGACTCTAAAGTGCTATCCTGTTTGAGAATCTGATCTCAGGCTCTGATTTCTGACTGTGGCGATGGCAACAACCTCAGAAACGGTTTGCTGGCTTCCGGTTTCTCCCTTCAACCTCTTTCCACCTCTCCCTTTACATCCATCACCACCCCACCCCACCCCCAGGGATTTATCTGTAACCCAGTAGTTCTCAAACTTTCCTGCACTTTAAAATCACCCAAAAGAATTGTTTAAAAACAGTTCACAGGTCCCCAACTCCAGAGTTTCTGATTCACTAGGTCTGGGGCAGGGCCCAAGAATTTGCCTTTTTAACTAGTTGTTCATGAATGCTGAAACTGCTGGTTGGACTTCTAACTCATGCATTCTCCAGTTGCTCTGGCCTTGGTGAGAAGGGGAAAGTTCTTGCAGTAATGAATGCATCTTGCCTCCAGCACATCCCCATCTTGTTGCAGGGAGTCCCCTGCTCCTGACCAGAAGGCGGAGCTAGATCACGTCAAGTATGCAGCCTCCGGGTCCAGGCTGCGGTGTCTAATCCCATAAACGCTCTGTGCTTCAATACGCACAGGACCTACCTGAAGGGGTTGCTGTGAGAATTGCATGGATGAATGCAGATAGCCTGCATAAAAAGTGCCTACCACATGTTAAGTGCTCACAAGTATTTATAATCGGTTTCAAACTTACAGAGTTATAATTAGGTAAAACTCGTGCATAGTCACAATTACAGATACAAACAGCACTTTCTAAGTATTGTATAGCTCCTCCCTCTTCAAAGTTTAGACACTAATCCCTGGAGAGGTCCATGCAGACAGATGAATCAAAAGAACATACATTTTACCATTCATATTCAGATTTCTTTGTCCCCTACCTTGCTCAAAAATGAAGGGGCTGTTTTTCAGTCTGGCCCCACCCCCTAGTCATGCCCCAGCATAACAACATCTCTTGGAAGCAAGTGAATACAACCCCTCCCCAAGCTGAAGAACCTTTGCTACACTGGTAAAACCTAATACAATCACACCACTCTGCTTAAAATTATTCCATGATTCCCTGCCACCTTAAGGCTAAAAGCCAAATTGTTTATCATTATTTAATGCATCTTGGCCCCTTTCCAGCTTCTCATCCCATAATGAACCATTTAGACTTTTCCAAAAACAGCCTGTCCTATGAAGTCACAGCACCTTTGCCCCTGCTGCTTCCTCTGCCTGCGTGCCCTTCCCCCTCCTCGCACTCCTTGCAGATAAACTTGCTAATTTATATTTATTTGTCAGGTTCCCTCTAAGCCACCTCTGCCTTCAAACCTTCCTGGCCCACCACCGCCACTCCCTCAGGAGGAGTTGATTGTCCTCCTCTCTGCCTCACTTTCATACCCTGTATAGCCCACTGCTGTGCTGATGAGCCCTGGGCTGCCACTATTTATTGGCAGCCTCTCTCCACCACTAGACGGTGAGGCAAACCAAGGTAGGAACCATGGCGGTCATCCTTGACCCCTACACCAAGCACAAACCCTAGCCCATATTAACAGCTTCATTGTTGAGTGAATGGATGAATCAGTGAAGAATGGAGGAAGTAGCCAGTGGATTCTATGTCAATTAAAGTAAAATCCCAGGGAATCAGGAGAGAAAAAATCAAAAGCAGGATGCAGAAGAGGAAGATGTGGTGGCCACACCAGCAAATCTCCAAAGTAACAAGTACATGGGAACTAGAGCAGGGACTGTCCAGCTTCCTGGATTAGGACAGTGGTTCCCAAACGTTTTGGGCTTCATTATACTCTAAAAACTTATTGACAACCCCAAAGTCTTTTTATATATGTGGGTTACATCTTTCCATATTCACCATTAGAAACAAAAATGTGTTTCTTCTTTAATTTGTTTAAAAATAATAATACTAAACATGTAAACATAAATATTTAATTTTTTTAAAAAATTGTATTTTCAAAAGAACTTTTATTGAAAATACTGGCATTTATTTTCACTTTTGCAAACCTATTAATTATATCTGGCTTAATAGAAGATAGCTATATTTAAATGTTACCTTCTGCATTCAATCTGTTGTGATATCAGTCATCAAGTAGCCTCTGGAAAACTCACCTATGCACTCATGAGAGAATGAGAGTGAAAAGGGCAAAGTTTCAGTCCTGTTGTGAAATAGTTTTGAACTTGTGAACTTTTTGAAAGAGTCTCAGAGACCACCCTCCCCCAGGGGTTCTGAGTCCATACTTGAAGAGCTGCTGAATTAAGCTATAGGTCACCTGTGGTTACAGAGACTGAAATAATAGTGACTTGAATAAGATAAAAATATATTTCTCTCTCACCTAACTTTCCAGATGGAAGCAGTCCCCATCAGTCACTCTTTCTGCCATCCCTGGTACACTTGCTACTCCCCTAATACCGCCTCTACATTCCAGCCCGCAGAAAGGGGGGGAGAGGAGTGGAGTGCCCTGTTTCTTTAAGTGCATGTCCCAGAAATTGTGTGTGTGTGTGTGTGTGTGTGTGTGTGTATATATATATCTTCCTCTCACATCCCATTGGCCTGACCTTGGACAAAAGCCTATTTCTGAGCTGCAAAGGAGACTGGGAAATATCTCCAACCTAGCTCTTCTATTAAAGTAGAAGAAGGTGAAGACAGATGAAGGGATAATTGCAGTCTCTGCCACATTAACCTTTCCCCCTAGGTTCTGCTGGATGCAATCCCAGAGAGGAGCTTGGACAAGCCAGGACTTACTTCACCACCAGAAAGGCAGGGGAACTGGAGCTGGTCTTGGCAAAGCACATGACTCATACCGCAAGATGTCTATGTCTGTGCATCTGCCTCACCAAAATAATGCCAACAGAACACAAGAGGTCTCAGAGAAGTTAGGCCCGCAGATAGGCCATGGGAGCTCACATGAAGAGCAGCAGACAGGAGCTGGAGATAAGTCACAATGGAAACATACAGGCATCAGCCACAAATGCAGCTCTGGTTAGGATAAAGGCTAATATTAACACAACTCGCAAAGCCCTGCATGATCCCAACATCACCCCCTCCACTCTATCCCCAGCTACATATCATGACAGTCTCTCCTTCATCCTCCACATTTCAGTCATGTTCTACTTTCCTTTTTTGAAGAGTGTACTTTAGTCTTTGTATGTGTTGTTCCATCTCCTGAAATACTCTTTTCCCCACCACTGTCTGGCCCACACATGTTCATTTCCATGGGTCCAATCTGTCTGGGTTCTGACATTGGGTCCTCCAACCTCAGCTACATTTCCTCCTAAGTATGGATCACTGACAATATCCTACAAAATATTCTGCTGGGTCCTGGTGATGCCCACTTAACAAGATTACTTGTGCTGAAGTTCTGGCATAAACCTGCCAGCTGTAACATATCTCGCCGGTCTGACCCAATGGTGACCCACAGTGCTCTGTGTATGGGCTGTTTTCTTTTATTTTCCTCTGAAGATTGTCAGAATTCTGCCTGTCTAAGCGATAAATCCATCTTTTCAGGGATCAATTGCAGTGACTGGCCGCAAAGCCTGGAAATCCAATTAACTGCAGAATAAATAAAAAATGAAAAATACACTGAAGCCATGGCATCAATCAGCTAGAAAGTGTTTTGCACATTAAAATAAACAAGGAGAAATTTCAACTTCATTTGTCTTTTTTCCGTTTTTTAAAACCCTGTTATTGATAAATTTAGCCTTGGTTCCAATTTTGTCTAAGCCACGATTTGCTCAAGTATAGATCTGTTGGGATGGCTATCTCTGTTCTAATTATACCCCGCAGGCGCTCTCCAGAGAGAAGCCAACTCAGCTAGGATTACCTTGGTGCCATATGTAAAATTTTAGGCACTCTCTCCTTCATCTTTTTACACCACATGTGTTCTTAAAGGGGGCATAAATCTGCTCTAACGTTGCATGGGAAATATGAGTTATTTTGGCTTTCTGGGACATTTTGAAAAGGACAGAGATTTCATCAGTTGACTGAACAAAAAGTCTTATGCTACTGGGTATACTGGGCTGGAGTTGTGACACCCAGTTGTGAGCCCATGGGCACTGAACAACTTCCCTGGTGTGGAGAGTGTGTCAAGTGCTTCGTGGCAGTGAACCTCACTCCCAGCTGCTCCGTCACACTTTCTGTTGATGCCCTGGAAAGAGCCTCCCTGAGCCCAAGAAACCCAGAAATCAGAGGATGCCACCTGAGAGAGAACAGACCAGCAAAGCAGAGGGAAGTGGCTACCATCCGTAATTGGAATACATATTCGTTTCCTATGGGTGTCACTGCGGAGGACAACCCTCCTCACAACCCATGGCTGGGTCCAAAGTGGTTCCCAAAGCCCTTCCAGGTCCAGAGTCTATGAGGCTACGTTTGATGCATTAAACACTTTTTTTATTTAAGGGGGTGTGTGAACTATAAACTAGCTCTCCTATCCTTCCCTTCCTCTTTGATACCCCGCCTGTGTCATCAGTGAATTTACCATCCTTATGTCCCAATCATTACACAGACAACAGGTGTTGGTCAGTTGCTATCATCATGGAAAACAAGAAAAGCAAAAGTCGACTGTTTCTCAACATTTCCATCCAAAAAGACATTACTAAAAAATAAAAATAAAAAAAGAGCACACTTTAACTGCATCCATTCTCCAAACACTCCTTGGATAAAACAAATGATATCAACAAATATGAGAAGAAACCTCTCTCAGGCTTCAAAATGTGCCCATGTGGACAGTTTTCAATTTAGATCATAAATTTTCTGTTATCCTTAGCTGGCTATTGATTTGGTTTTACTAAAAATATTGCTTTATTTTCTAAATTTATTTTCAAAATTCTATTTACCCAAAAACAAAACCGAAAGAAAACAGATATGATGATGGGAAGCCATAGCCATTGGAGACCTAGTCATTGCCACCTAGAGCTATTTCCATGGTCATAAACTGAAATTACTGCCACAGGAAACATAAAACACATATGGCCTAGGGTCTCTCCTTATGTCTAGCTAGAGAGGTCGGACTTAAGCATAGAAATTACTACTAGTCGAAACCCATCTCAATATAACAAAGAAATTCGCCCTCTTATTCTCAAGCCTGTATAACTGTATTATTTAATTTCAATCCTTTATTCTACAGATGTTTCCTGGACACTTAATCTATGCCAGGCTCTGAGCTTGGCACTAGAAAAACAACAGAGAAAACAATAGTCAAACCTGCTTTCTTAAAGTTTACAGAGGGTGATGCATATGTCCAGGGGTGAAAGAAACAGTGGGTTAATTTCACAGGAAACAATCAGTTCTTTAGCACAGTGTGATCAGATGTTGTTTTGTTAACCTATGGTTGCATTTTCTGTTTTCATCTAGTGGTGTTGGCCCCAAGAAGGCAAGAAGGCAGCAGGAGCCTGAGGCTCTTATCTTTGCAATCCCTCTTTCTTCTCCAAGGCAGCTAGTTACAAGCACCAAATAAGTTGCTATTCTCACTGTGGGGTTTTTTGGTTTAAAACTGTTTATTGATCAATAAAAAAGTAGAAAATCACAAAGTCATTGCCTGGGGAAACTACTAGTAATTTTACAGCAGGCTAGATAGTAAGGAAAGATTACAAATGTTAGTAGGTGGGAGAACTCAGCTCCTGCTGAATACAAGTAAATTCTGACAAAAATCCAACCACCATTACTGACCTTGAAGATCCTGCACAAGGTCAATGGCAAAGTGAAGATGATCATATTGGACCTGTTCCCAGTCTGTTTACTAGCTCCAGAAAAAGTGGACAGACATCATATGTACTCCCATATGCTTAAAAGTAATAAACACTGCAAATAACAGACTTGAGGCCTCAAAGGAATGCAAAAGAGAATGCGCATAGGATTTAGAACATTTTAGAATAGATTTTAAAGTTGATTTTTAAAATAAGACTGTCACTGCCACTGTAACTATTTATATTACTAACTCTGATTCACCCAATAAGTCTTCGTAAGCACAGAGAATATATTGGCAGTATTCATTCATTCTTTCAAGTATCCTTTCTTCCATCTGCTCAACAAGGATTGCTGTGGGTGTGAGCATCCAGAACTGCCAGAGAAGTACCACTGCCCTTGTTCCTATCTAACAATGATCTTAACTTTGGCTTCTCCAAGGGGAAATAAAAATGTCTATTCCAACCTACTTGCCTTACATCTCCTTAAATGTCTACATGCTCATAACCCAGATCTCCCTAAGATAACTGTGGTCAAGTCTTCCAATACTCTCTTCTGTCTGCTTCTATCTTCAACCAATACTCTCTCTTCCACTGTTTCCATATTAACTCCATTATTCCACTTTCAACTGAATGAAGCCCCAGACTTGATCTCCTCAGTCAGCAATTCTTACTCTTGCAGACAGACAATAGTGTATTATCTTACATATCATCAGGCAAAAGTGCCTTTTCAAATAGATAGCATGTTCTGGATCTAAATAGTCATCCAACCATAACTTTTGGTTATCAAGATCCCTGGAGGATGAGAGGAGATAAGTGAAGGGCCACCTGTGTGAATTGTCTCCACAGGCAGGGGCTCCACCCACTCCCTGTCATTTTCATGGTCATGGCAAGGCTCTTGGTCTTTAGTCCCAAAATCCAAAAGATGGGTATGACCTCTCAGCTTGATTACATTCCATCAGGAACAGCTACTGAAGAGGTACTGCAAAGTCATTATCATTATCCAACATCTCAGCTTAAAGTGGTTTATTATTTTCCAGTAAAGATAAGCTCTTAATAGAATGGCACCCTGGACAAGTGAGCTTTGATAGGGAAAAAATGGATGAAGAGAGGCTCACAGCGCAGGGTCCTGTCTATGACAGTCAGGCAAGGTCATGCAGCACCATGCAGAGGCCCAGCAGACAGGTGGAGCTTAAGGACATCACACTTCTAGTAATAGGCACTGAGAATGCAGAAGCAGAGAATGAAGAGAGCCCCATAACAAAGGCAAGTTCTACACTTTTCACCTTAGATATATTATGGAAGGGTAGCAAGGCCACAGAATCACAAATACCCTCCACCCCTACTGTCCCATAATAGGAGATCTCACACCAAGGGGAGTAGTAAGCTGAGGTTTTCCTCTTTTGTCTTTAGGCATCATGGACCCTTATATCAGGAGCCAATAGGTCAGCTTTGACTCCATATCCAGAATCTACGGGGGGTGAGAACTTCAGCTTAAGCCTGAAGACTCAATCATGTGGGGTCTGTTCACGTGAAGAACTAAAGACCCTCTAGAGTAAGTCCTATCCTGAGAAAAGAGAGAAAGGAGGTACTGATTCAAGAATAATAGGCCACAAGTAGAAGTAACACATTCAATAATCCTAAATTCTAAGCCCAGGACTTATACCAAGACCTAGAACAGCAGTGACAATAGTCAGTATCCTATAAGTCAGAACTTGAGAGAGAAGGTGGTAAAGGTATCAAATGCCCAGATGCCAATCATTCCTGAGATCCCCAGGATCTCCCAGAGCCAGTTGTGAGGACAGTGGCAGAGAATTAGAACAGAGAATGTTGACTTGTGGCTTTTTCTCACAAGAAACACAAGTGAGAGCTGCCAATGATATATTCTTCCAAAGGGCCCCAATTTTCAGCCCAGGGCATCTCTTCATACAGATGTTAGATACAGTCCTGGTTGGGACTATACAAAAATGGGTGTTAACAGATCCTCCTGGGAAGAAAGTTTATGACACATGAGTTCTCATAAACAGGCTCTCATGTCACATCTTCCACCCCACAGATGTAACACACACACACACACACACACACACACACACACACACACAATACACAAAAAGATGACATCATTTCCATCTTGGTATCTTTAGCTACTGTTGATAAATTCTGGTCAAAGTAAAAAAAGACAAAGAGGCCTAGTTAAGAAAAAGAAAACACCCATATGACTGCCTTGATTTGATGTAGTTAACCAAGGAAAACACCAAACATCAATTTCATCAGACTCCTTTTCATGTTCCCTACAAGTCAGTAATATAGTTCTCCATTCTCCTCCGAAAGGTGACAAAGGTCACTTGTGCCTGCCACTTACCTTCATGACTCCCCCTAACCCCAACTGCAATAAGGGTACATTAATTCCTGTGAATGACAGAGGGGTTTTAAGTATTGACAGCATTTTCTAAATGTGGAGGTGAGGGGAGGAGGCATTTTCAGAATCTGAAGTATTATTACATTAGGATCAACTCTTTTTAGAGCTAACATGGTCCTTTCTCTTTACAGGAAACTGATGCTCAAAATAAGAAAGTGGCTTCTCTCAGGCCACTGAGCCATTCAGTGGCAGTCTCAGAATGAACAACTGACTCTTCTGATGCATCTCTTATGGAATTCAGCAGGGGCACCCAGATTGATCTGGTAGATTTTTTCACAAACTACAAACATAACAGTAAACATCACCCATTCATTAGGCCTGAAGAATACAGCTATCCAGAAAAAAGCATCTTCTCAGAGCCTTTTCAACCTTGATTTTCCTAGGCTGTTAATACTAGAATTTTTCAGGCAGGCCCATACTGTTTCTTTGGTCTTCTTTTTCCCCCCAAAGGAATAACTGGTTCTTTCTTCTAATTTCTACTTAATGTTGTGATAGTGAACTTTTTCCTTCCCTCGTTGGAGTAATGTGACCAAGCCTTAGTAACCAAGCCCTGGTCTTTAATCTGGATCTCCTCAGCAGCATCCCTGGTGCCTGTGACAGAAAGACATCTTCAGGTGAATTATGAATTATGTTTTTACCTGAAGTCTTGAGCACACCCTACAAATAAAATTGTAATATAATTGGTTTCAGTCCACCTAGGAATCTTTTAATTTTCCTCTGAAAGATGCTTAGGCAACAGCTTGCTATTAGGTTAAGCAGTGTCAGCATCTGTACTGTAAACACTAGCAGGTTTGTTGTACTTTGCATACCATTTGCCTTCTGTTATTATTCTTTCTCTAAAGAGCTTTCTTTGGGGATACAGCTCCAGTCCAGGCCAATGGACAAAGTGGATATCATGCCAACTGGAATGCCATTTTCTTCTCGTCACTCCCCTCAACATTGGATGCTGGATATTTCAGACATTGTCATAAAACCATGGGGCACCTGGTGATAATTCAGGGGCCGATTACACAGCCAGCAGGCTCCACAGGCAGGCCTTCCTCTCTGGCATCTCATGCCTGGCCATTTCACTCCTCATTAGTTCCTTTTCCCAGAGAGTGAATAGAGAAAACCAAAAGAGGTGACATTTAAACCCATTTATTTGCTCCCTAGTAGCTGCTCTACATAAAAGTTCAGTGGGGGAGCAGGCGAAAATGATTAAATAATATAAAGTGTAAGGACTGTCTCTGCAGCGTATTTGTTTAAGCACTTCCCTCTGAAATGATCTTTAGCACAAAATGTACTGACCGAGGACTAGGCTAAGGGGGCGACTAGGATGGTACCAGCCAGAGGAAGATGATTATGACAAGGAACTAAGGAAAGAAAATTGATATCAGACTTCCTCCTTAAAGGATCTGAAACTTTATGTTTCCTCATACACCCTTGTAGAGCTGTTTTTATTAAATTATAAAATAGACTATCTTATGGCTAGTAAAAAAAAACATTACTGCTTCTTTTTTTATCTATTTTGCTTATAGATATTCCACTTCTAAGAAAGTCGTACTCACAGAAATAATAAATCTTAATAATACCAGGAGGGAAACTGACTTTTAATGGTAAAGAATTTACACAAGACACTAAGCAAACATTGCAGCAAGCTAATCCAAGCTGTTAAATAAACAGCTAATAGTGATCACGCAAGATAAACCCTTTAGAAAGAAAAAATAAAAGTTCCAGCTTTTCAAAGGAAATTATTTACCTGTGGATAGAGAAAAATGCATATGAAATTGAAAGAAATAGACAGACTATATCTTCCTCCAGATAAGAAGATTTCTGTATCACACTTTAATATTTGTTTATTTATTCCGAACATTATTTTACTACTTCATAAGAAAATTATTTTCCCTCTAAGCACATAATTTTTCCTATTATATCCAAGTGTATAAGACTGAAAGCTTTTACAGAAGGATTACAGCTCTAATCTTTGAAAGACATGACAAAATATATAATTTACTGAAATTCGCTTTATTATCAAGTTTACAAGAATATGTCTAGGGTATGCAATAAGGTCTCCCTACATATATGATAGAAGCTCTACTTCCTAAGTCATTTATCCAAAACTCAAAAACTACTCAGCCATAGAGCATGAAGAAAGGGGAAGACTGAACTGGAGTAGAAAACAGCTGGGTTCTAGTCCTGCCTTATCACCCACCAGCTGTGGGACCTCGGGCCAAGCACTTCTCTCCCCGGGCCTCTGCAAGGAATGGTCTCAATGTATCCTCTAACTCTAAACTTCTGTGAGCCAAGAGATCAGGCCAGGTCAGATGAAAGCCCAGGGGAGTGAGAGAAGCAAATTCAAAATTCAGTTGAGGACATGAATGATAGTTCATGACAGATCCGGAACTGCAAACTTCTAATTAACTGGAGATGGTGAGGGGAGGAAAGGGGAGGGCACTCCAATCCAGAATCTGGAGCTCACTACTGCTGTTTTATGAATTTTATTATTTCACCTAGATAATAGCCAGGCTCTAAAAACTATTTTGCAAGGGACCGGGTTGGGGGGATTTATAAGCCATAATGTCAATATGTTTACCTACCAAGGGGGATAGATATTTATAGTGACTGAAATACTCCTCATAACTATTTAGAGTGACTGTTTCTGTTATTAAGGTAACTGGAGACCTGAACCCGTCATCAAAAGATTACCCAGTGAGTACAAAATGAGTTAGAGAGAAGCTGGTGCTAGTAAGAGAAAGGGGAATAGCAAATAAAGCTTCTCTGATCAGATTTAAGAAAGCATTCTTAAACAAGGGTCTCAGACCTAGGCCTAGGCCTCAAGGGATCTGTGCCACTGCTGAATTAGCACGCAAAACTGCATAAGAATAGGGCCATGCGCATTTTTCTAAGTGTCCAGTTACACTCATCAGCTTTTCAAAGGGATCTGTGATTTCTAATAGTTTATGAACCATTAGGAAACACAGAATAAACTCAAGATAGACAGGGAGGAGTCAGAGACAGTTCTGAAGAGTTCTGAAGAGCCCACGCTGAGTAAGGTAAAAGGATTCTCCAAGAAAGGGTCAGGCAGAGGCCTATAGAGGCCTGATGGGATGACACAGCAGGACTCCAGGTCAGGTCCACAGGTCAGCTACAATGACTCAAGAGCCCCCAATAGAGATTTCATTCATATGTGACACTGCAAAGACTGCCAGATCATCAGGACAAGGTTCCTGTAAATCCTGCTGAACAGTGCAGCCAGTTCTAGAGGATTACTCATAAACAGATGGGAAGCATCTGACTAGATCCCCTTCACTAACTTTAGTCTAACTCACACCAAGCCCCTCTTATTGAGCACTGCTTCTCCACTCCATATCTTTCCTCATCCCTCAAGTCCATCCCTTAATTTTTCTATGGACAAAGGGGACCCCATGGGAAGATAGGTTTGACCCCAGGAGGCAAGTGGGAACACATGTGTATTACCTCTCACAAGAGCTTTTGTCAGAGTAAATGGTTAACATTTTAAACCAAGATGGCCATTCAAGTTTAAAGTTTAATTAGTTAAATTAAATAAAATTAAAAATTAACTTCTTCAATCACACTAGCCACATTAAAAGGCTCAACAGTCATATATGGCTAGTGGCTACTGTATTGAACAACACAGCAATAGAAACTTTTCATCATCACAGAAAGTTCTTCTCTATATAATTCAGCACAAAACTTGGTGACACAAACAGTAATTAAAACAGTGATTCAAAAAAAGGTAGAACCTGAAGAGAGCAGAAATAGCTTTAAGGGGCTTTAGAGAGGAAATGGGACTTTAGCTGAGCCTCAGGGAATGGGATGAAATCAATGGGAACAGGCACTTCATTCAGAAGCCATAGTAAGGACAAAGGTGAGAATAAGGACAAGAAACTGCCACAGGCCTGACTAGAGACAAACATTACTGCAGGAATCAAGAACAAAATGAGTGGTCAGGATCAACATAAGTAGCCAGGCTGGATGCAGATTGCACAGGAACTTCAATATCAGGCACAGTAATAGAAGCATGACAATAATAGCGACTAACACTTATTTAATGCTGACCATGTTTCAAGCTTTGGACCAACACATTTATATAAATTACTAAGGGCCCGGTGCACAAAAATTTGTGCACTCGGGGTGGAGGGAGTCCCTCAGCCCAGCCTGTGCCCTCTCACAGTCTGGGACCCCTCAGTGGATATCCTATGATGGCCCCAGTCTGCCAGGCGCCTTCTGTGTGTGTGTGTGTGTATGTGTGTGTGTGGCCACTGGGGACCTGCCCCCAGCTGCATCAGAGGCTCGGAGCAGACCTCCTGTGTGTGTCTACCTGCTGGGGGCCTGCCCCCAGGCACACCGTGGAGGCTTGGAGCAGGCACCCCCTCTATGTTGATCTCTCAGATTCTTGCCCTCCCCTGCATGTTGTTCTCTTTTTTGAGCTGTGGCCAGGGCTGGGTGCTGCCTGCCTCCCAAGCTTGCCTACTGCCCATCTTCCTCCAGCCACCAGAAAG
>PVJC01009080.1:0-46813 GCA_004026665.1 Murina feae | reverse complement strand
AAAAAAACAAAGCCCTGTTTGGACTCTCATTCTATCCCTGTCCCCTCCCCCTCCAATAAAAACAGCATTAAAAAAAGCCACATCAAGGACGCTGATCAAAACAGATCAAAAAAGAATGAAAGAAAAACATTTCAAATAAAGTTCAGCTGTTTCTATTTGGAAACAACAACAAAAAGGCCCACTTGCCACAATAAACTGACAAATAAGAAATGGCCTCTGCGGTCGCGGAGCTGGAATTTTCCGATGGCATTTGCTCCTGTGTCATTACTGCGGGATCCACAAGTGCGCGGCGAGCGAACAGCTGGGCTGCTGGCTAGTGTCTCGAAGCAGCAGCAGCCATGGGCCTCGCCCGCCGGCCACCCTGGAGACGATGTCTTTCCCTGACACTGGAAATCCCCACAGGCCTCTGGAACTACCCGAGACGGGGCAGTCAGTGGCCTCCCAGCCGGTCCCCACCTGGACAAGTCTCTCTGACACGCATCAGGAGTTCCTGATGCCCACGGGTGGCCAGTCAGAGTCCCGTGGGGTGTCCAGAGGCCACACAAGCCCTCCCCGTCCCAGGGAGGAGACTGATGACCCAGACGAGCAGAGAACAGAGGTGCTGTTACTAACTGCTATTCAACCTCAGAACTGTTCCTAGTCTACGCACACCCAAAACATCTCCTGCTTTTTCACATAAACTATTGAAATTACAATTCACTAGAGCTTGCCTGTTGTTAATTATTTGAAGAGGTTAAACCAAACCAATTTGAAATAATGTCACTGCCAAGCCAAGCTTAATGAATTTACAAAAGAAAGAACTCTTGGGAAAAATTTCTTTTGGCAAAACACACACATGCACATGTCACCACGCCACTGTGCTCATACATGTTCCTAATTTCCCTCAGCAGCAATAGCACGGCAAGTGGCTCCCGGCTGTCACCACTGACCAAGACGGGGCTGGGCAGAGGGGGGAACAGTCTCACCCGGATGCGTCAGATTTGGGACATTGGTAAGACACACAAGCCGAATGTTAATGGTAACGTCTGATTCTCAGTAGAAAAGCTTGTCTAGAGGATGTGTTTAGGTGACGCTATTCAAAGCCATGAGAATACTCAGAGCTCACTATGCCTCCCCATCGCCAGGTTCCCAGGGGGCTCCAGCCACGGTAACTTCCTGCCTGAATGATGGCACAGCCTCCTGCAGATTCCCTGGCACCCCACTGTCCAGAAAGCACCCAAGAGGAAGTTCCTGCGGCCTCTCTGTCCGCACCTATGCCCTCCCAGTGGCTGGTGAAGAGGCAGTGCAGGCCAGTGATTAGGAAGCAGGCACACTTGACCGTCAGGGCAAGTGGCCGGGACTTGCAGAGCATCGCTCATGTGCGAAGTGCAGGTGAGACACAGGGTCTGGCTCGGGTGCTGCTGGGAGAGGGAAGGTGAAGTGTGCACTTGCATAGCAGGACCCGCTGAGGTGCCTGAAGAGCTGAGTGAGTGAGGATCGGGAGAGCTGGGCGGAGACCTCTGCAGGAGCCCCGTAGCTGGTGTGCTGTGGGTAACAGCCTCCCGGTCGTCTGGTCGTCCCTGTCTCACAGACCCTGAGACAAAGCTTGTCTCCCTAGAAGGGGAGTCCGAGGGCCGTGAGAGTAAACCTGGGGAATTTACTTTTTCGTAATAAACCACTTTCCTCGCGCTTGCACCTGCTCGCTCCCTGCTCTCCTGGACAGAAAGCTTCCCCGCCGCCCACCCTCTCTCCCGCCTCCCGGGCCTTGGAGCTGAGCCGAGTCTGAGCTCTGCTGCCGCGCAGCCCGAGCCGCAACCACGATGCGACGGAGCCAGCTGCTTGCCCCTGAGCGAGGCTCTAGGCCTGTCTCCCTGATGAGCTATGGCTCCGTGCGCTCTGAGAGGAAAGATCTCTATTGCTGATCAGACAAATGACAGTATCTTTAGCACAAGTGAGCATTTTCCGTTCACTTACTTTGAAACACATGATTTTCATCAGCTCCTCTTCTGTTCTTTTATTGATTTCAGAGAGAAAGAGAGCGGGAGAGTTAGAAGCATCCATGATGAGAGAGAATCATAGATCACCTGCCTCCTGCACGCCCCCTACTGGGGATCGAGTCCACAACCTGGGCCTGTGCCCTGGACCAAAATCGAACCCGGGACCCACCAGTCCACAGGCTGACGCTGTATCCACTGAGCCAAACCAGCTAGGGCTCCCTTTCTGTTCTTGACAGAAACCACAGTGAGGTATTTTACTTTAAAATTCGCCCCCCTCCCCTTCTCCTGCACCCTAGGCCAGCTCCTCACGGTTCCCGTGGGGTTCCACTCTCCAAGTCTCCACAGTGATCGGCCTGCCCTCTCCACCCACAGTCAGCACAAGGCCGGGCGGAGAAGGGCCAGCACTGGGCTGAGTGTGGCTCTCACCAGGGAAGCTCCAGAAATGAAACCAAAACAGGCAGCATGGGTTCTGGGCTTCGTCATTGCACTCGACCTGCATCCTATAGTGCCACTCCTTGGGGACACGCGCCGGACACCCCAGAACACACCCGGATTACAGGTGAGGACATGAGCCAGAGCCGCAGCTTCACAGGACAAGACTTGCCAAAACGAGAGCTCGGTGCCACTGCAACGTCCTCCCTGTAACATCCAGGGCTCCACCCGGGAGCCCTGGCCACTACCTGCACAGGCTGCACGGGGACAGCGCAGCCACCACCGGAGAAGGGGTTTCCTTCTTAGGGACAAGCCAACGGGGGAGCAGGCAGCTCCTCAGCAAAGGAGCAGCAGGGAGGGGGCGCGCCAAGGCACGGGCTTCGGCCTGCAGCCTGACGCGGGGGCTCACACGCAAGGATACAGGGGTTGCTGTCATCCGGGCTGCAGCTGTCCAGGATCAGGGGGATGCCGTCCAGCTCGTTGACCTGCAGAGAGGAGAACACGGGGTTATGCACACAGCAGCCCGGAGCGCTGGGGATCTGTTTCTCTGTTTTCTCTCCCTGCTCGTCGCTATACGGCCTGTGCAATTATCAACCCAGAAATATTTAACAACAGGGGTGTAAACAAGTGACACTGTTCCTTCCCCCTTCCTAGAAGTGTGGGGGCGACTGGTAGCCCAGCAAAGCAGCATAAAAGTAGATCGCTTTCACCAGGGAAGACTCCAGCTGGGCCTGAGGTTACTACAGGTCACTACCACGAGCAGGTGAGCCCTTTTTCTAAGCTCAGAGTAGGAAAAGCTTCTCGAACTCGGATTCAAAACCCAGGAGCAACAGGGAACAGGTGTGACTCGGTTTTTTAAAAAGGCAAATGAACACTGGTAAAGTGATTTGTAAGGTATCATAGGCAATGGTTTATTATTTTAATGCACAAAGAACTTATAAAAATTGAGAAAAGACTAACAATCCAATAGAAAAATGGATGCAATACATGAACAGAAATAACACTGAAAAGAAATGCAGGCGGACCATAAAGACACCAGAATATGCTCAACTTTGTGCACGGCAAGAGGAAGGCAAGTTACTGCCACTCCGAGGCACCAGCCTCAGCTGTCAGATGGCAAACACCGGCTCTGACATACACTGCGGGAGGAGGCAGGGGTCAGGGGCCAGAAGCCAGGCACATGGCAGGGCCAATGCTGAGGGGACACGCAGAACAGTCCTGAACTCTTCACTCTTGGCCAGGACTGCAGATAGAAGACACACTGTGGTCATGGGAAATTATGTTTGCACAGGTGACTCGCTGCAGCACAACGTATATTTTTACAAGTTTTATTGAAATTATAATTCTCATACCAGAAAACCCACCTTTAAATTCCGCGGACTGTAGTATATTCACAAAGTTGTGTTGCCGTCACCACTATCTAATTTTAGAACATTTTCATCACCCCAAGAAGAAAGTCCATACCCACCAGCGGCCACTCCCTCCCCCGCTCCAGCCTCCCGCAACCACCCATCCACTTCCTGTCTCCAGGGATGTGCCTGATCTGGAGGTTTCACGCCATCAGAAGCACAGCCCGTGGCCTCCTGTGTGGCTCCTTCCACTGAGCACAGGGCTCTGAGCTCCCCGGGGTGGCAGGCGGCAGGGCTCCATTCCCTGTGATGGCGGAATCACATTCCATCTGTACTGGGGATGCACCACATTCATTTATCCACTCACCAGGTGAGGGGCATTTGAGCTACTTCAACCATCTGGATATAATGATGCTATTGTGAACATCCGTGTACATGTTTCCGACTGGACACATGCGTTTCATTTTCCTGGCTATGTACCTGGTAGCAGCAGAATTACTAGGTTTTTAGATAGCTCCGTAGTAAAAATTTTGAGGAGCTGCCAGACTCTTTCAAAGTGGCTGTCTCGTTTCCACCCTACCATCAGTGTTCGGGGCTCCCCAGGGCTCCCCCCCCCCCCGCCTCCTCGGGAACAGCTGCTATGGCCTGTCAGTTTAGCCATCCTGGACATGGTCCATTTGCACTTCCCTGATGACTATGAATGGTTCTGAGTGCCAGCAATATTTATAACAACAAGTATCATGGAAACACCTCAACATGCTGCAATCCCAGCTGGTCAATAAACTACGGTGTGATACAGAAGACTCCATGTAGCTGGGCTAGCGCATGGCGGTCACACGAGTGCTGCGGACGGAGGCAAAATCAACAGATCTCCTTGTACTCCACAACACAACAACACAGAACTCAACGAAACCAACGGCTTCCCGGAGCGCAGAGGAGAGAATAGTGTGGAAGAAACAAGGATGGAGGCTAGCCTCTGGGAAGGGACCTGCTTGCACAATTCTCTCTTTGGAATTCTGTGTGTGGTCTACATAACTTTTTAAAATTAAATTCATAGTTATAAAAACAAATTAACCTGATGACATATAAAAGAAAACTTACTTCACAGAATTAGATCGTTTTGTGACTTCATGTCTCAGTGAGATGCAACCTGAGCTCACAGAGAACCCACGGGAACTTTCCGTGCACTCGGCCCTGAGCAGGACGCGGTGGCGCTGCTGTGTGGACCGTTATTTCTATATTCAGGCTAAAGCAATGGGCAATTAATCATTAGGAACCAAGATTTTCTGCATAAAAACGTTAATTTCACATTTCTATTGAAAATGGTTAGCATGCATTCATAGGTTTTTCTTTTTCTAAAGGTATTCACTCCCTCTGAAAAGGCCAGAAGCTGCGACAAGCAGCAGGATGGTCACTCCGCACCAGCTGCGCTGTCACAGAGCCCATGTCCCAGAGGCCAGCTTTCCAGGGCCTATGCGCGACCTGCCAGGTGCGGCCACTTCCTGCCGCTCCTCGAGCACCGAGCGGCGGGGACGAAGGTCTGAACAGGCACTGCAGGTGCCAGGCGGCGGCAGCGCTGGGCTCACCTCCGACTCCACGGCACAGACCCGGAAGTGAACCTCAGAGGGAGCGCTCCCTGGGCCCCTTACCTACGAGTGCGATGCAGAGTAAGTCATGGACCCCTAAGACTTAATTTTCTGTAAAATGGAGATGACAGGGCCCAATTCCAAGGGTGACTGCGTGCAGCTGGCACACAAGGACTTGTCATGGTGGCGCGGGAGTGACGGTGACAGTCGGCAATGGCCTGCTGCTCGCTGCAAGAAATCCAGTGGCCACAGCGAGGAGGGAGCGGTAGCTCCCGGAAGCCGAGAAAACGCAGGGAGACTGGCCCACAGCCCAGGACACAATCCTACTCGGAATTAGGCAAAACCATACATTTATTTTTAAAAACCAGGTTTCTTTTGAGGGGGGTAAGGATTCAGGACCTTTATTCAATGCAAGAGAAACATCTCATTTTCCTGGGGAGAGAAAGAATTCTCAGGTATGCTGAACGGGTAAGATGCTCTTTGAAGGAAATAAAATAAATCCCCGCTGAAAACTGAAGCTTACACAAGCAGTCAGTGATGGTCACACCATTCGTGGTGGAACTGGTATGCTTCCCTAGGTTTGTCATTCACACCAATGAATTAGGAAATGGTCAAAATAAATTTTTACATAAATTCATTTAATGTTGTAAGTGACCCATGACAAGCAGGTCATTTAAGAATGACATAGGGCAGCCCTAGCTGGTTTGGCTCAATGGAGAGTGTCGGCCTGTGGACTGAAGGGTCTCGGGTTCGATTCTGGTCGAGGGCACACGCCCGGGTTGCGGGCTCGGTCCTCAGTGGGGGGCATGCAACAGGCAGCCAATCAATGATTCTCTCTCATCATGGATGTTTCTATCTCCCTTCCCTTCCTCTTTGAAATTGAAAAAGAAATGACACAGGGCAAGGTCACGAGGAGAGGAGGACAGAGCTGAACACCTCGGGAGTGCCGGGCAGCACGTGATTACTGAGCTCCAGGTCACTGCCGGATGCGGAGCTCATGCACGGGCAGGGGCGAACAATTAGGGAATTAACGAGTTTTCTTCTGTTCGCACTTCATAAAACAAGTTGTTTTTTCACCCAGCGTGTTGGCAACGATGCCAGGCCCCTAAGAGATGAGTCATGGGCTGCAGCTCACATCAAGGAGCCGGGCTCAGTCAAGGCCTCCCCAGCGAGTGCATCTCAGCAAGCAAACCACCCGCTTAAACAATCTGACATTTCGCCCCTGGAAACGACGTGTCAGCAGGACAGCTAACTGGTTTGCTAGCTGTTCTCCCCCACCTCAGCCAGTAACCTCAGAGAACGCACCTGGGAAGGCACAGCCCGCCCCTCCCCGCCCTAAGCTCCTGTGGGAAGTGTGGTGGGCTGAGAAACAGCCTCAGTTACTCAGGCCGCTCTCCCGCGGAATGGGAAATCAAAGTAAACGCAAGCCTGGGAGGGGTGCGCGTCACCGCAGGCCGGGACCCTGCGCACGGGGTCCGCTGGTACGCGTCTGAACACAGCGCCTCAACCACAGACACAGGGCCCAGCCCTCGGGCTGACGTGGATCCACGGTGGTGTGGCAGGGCAAGCTCTCCCGGGGACAAGGCGTCCTCAGACAAGCCTGCCGACACTGGGTGCTGCCGGACCCTCTCAGGGCATCACCCGACTCACCTGCATCCGCCCGATGACTCCTGAGGTGGGGCCACCCCCTTCATAAAGTGCTCTCCAAGCATTCAGCCCACAGTTATTCTTATTGAGCAGCGAGTTCCTCATATAATAGGACACGAGTCCTTGGCAGACACAGGTAGAGTGAATCCTTCCTCCCACTGTGGGCCTTTCCCTGGCGTTTTCTCAACAGTGCATCTTCAAACACGCTAACCTTTCCATTTAGACGAAGAACTATTTTCCCATTTCTACCACGGTCAGTGCTCGGTGCAGCCAATGGGTGCTGAGAGCAGGCATTCTTGCCCTCCCACTGATGCTGGGTGGGGGGAGGGAGGGGAAAGGTGCCCTTATCAAGCTGAGGAAGTGCTTTCTGCTCTTCATTTGCTGCAAATTTGTATGATGAATGTTAAATTTTGTCAAACGCTTTCCCTCTACTTATTGAGATAAACCTATCTCTTTCTCTCTTTTATTCTGTTAATATGTGCTCATTGGTGGTTGATTTTGTAATGTTGACTCAGTGCCTGGATGAGATAAACCATCATTATTAGCAATGCACTTCCTTTCATATAGTACACAAATCTATGCTAATATTTTGAAAAAATGTTTTTGTTCATGATTCTGTTAATGTTTGTCTCTGTGGCTTGTTTTTTCCTATAAGGCTTTGTCTGGAATATATACAGACAAATGCACTGTTGGCTTCATAAAATGGGTTGGAAAGTATTCCCTCCTCCTTTATTTCTGAGAGAAATACTGGGTGTGTGTTCCTTCTCAGTGATTCATAAACTCACCAATGAAACAATGTGTGCCTGGAGATTTGGTTGTGGGAGAAGTTTTTAATTACAAATTCATTTTCTAAAATGGAGGTTATGGAGGTTTTCTATTTACTCTTGATTTGGTGCCAACGATGTTGAGTGAGCACATACTGGAGATGACTCCACACACTATGCACGAACCACAGCTGGACACTCCACTTGGCCCTTGGGCATCTGCCGTCCTCATGCGTTTTACTTCTACACACATTATAAACCTCAACATATGTTTCTGTTATAATTGCATCAAGGAGCCACTTACATTTTAAATAATTAAAAAGTGAGAGGGAAGGTGTTTTATTTTTACCCACATATTTGATTTCTTTGTCCAGAATCAGGTTCACCTTGTTCGTCCTTCCGCGTTTATTATAGCACAGTTCTGCGGACAAATTCCTTTACCTTTGACGGTCTGGGAGTCTCTTTATTCTGCCCTCATCATTTTTGGAAAATAGTCTGGCTGGCTGGCTCTAGAATGACAGATGTCTTCTATCATCTTAAAGGTAGCACTTCAATGTTTGGCACTGTTTCCGAAGAGGAACCTGCTGTGGCTTTGTCTTCGTTCTTCTAGACTGACAGGCAACAGCCAGTGAACTGGAGTAGCAACACAACTGGAAAACTCACCCAAACTCGGAGCTTAAAGTTCTTTGCAAATGTTATTAGAATTTTAAAATTCTGTAAAGACTGATGACGGAAAACAGACATCAGTTTTAAAATAGAATAAAAAGGGGGAAATAAGGATAGAAACATAAATAAAATGTCACAAACTTCATAAAAAAACTGAAAATCTAAAAGGACGTTATTTCTAAGAAAAATAAAAGATGTCAAAATTGACACAATGAATAAAAAGCCTGAATAGAATGATCATTTAAGCATTTAAATTTCAGTAATTTAAAAATATGAACATGACCAAAGACTCTCTAACAAAAACAGTCAGACCCAAACAGCTCTCCAAGTGGATACCACCAACTTCTTAAGGACCAGATTCTCCATCATGCATAAGCTCCGAAACAACAGAAAACAAGCAAGTCTCCCAATTCCCAGTAGGCTCCTAACCCAGGACAAGGCAGATCATTAAGAAAACGACAGGATTATTACACTCATAAGCCCTACAGACACTAGACCACTACATGCTGCAAAACCCATCTCGATCTCTCTGTAGATCAGAAAGCCTACAATGTCATTGTCCTCATAATGGACTAACGATGACCTCGATGTCACAGGAAAAGGTCTGATGTTTAGCACCTCTTTGTGATTTGATGGGGGGGAAGCACGGGACTCGGAAAGTTTGTAAGGAGGAACTCCGAAAGGTCAGGGGGCTCCAGGGGGAGCAGGCCAAAGGTGACCACCTCTGCCTTGACTTTTCCAATCAGTCTGAGCCCCCCGGTGTCTACTAGAATCGTTATGCTTAGTCTTCAGACGTCCTTGCTTAAAGGACACTGCAGACGCAGGTGTCTTTTCAAGGATGCTTGCCCTGCTGATAGCATCTAGAAGTTCATTTTAGTTCCAGCTGTTGTTACAATGAAAGCCTGAGGAGGCAGGAGAACAGAGCTGTTTGGTTTCTCAAGCCAGGCAGCCCTTTAGCCTCTCTTTCACAGAAACGTATGTCAGAGTCATCATTCTTCTGTCGCTCAGGTCTGCTGGTTGCCCCAGCAATTTAACTCTCAGGGAACTGTTTTCGTGAACAAGGCTGTGTGCCGGAGACCTGGAGTAAATACCACACCTCGGAGAAGAGGCAGGTAGCTTCCCAGAGCACAGCAGACACAGGGACAGGCTCGTTTTCACATGGGCACTGCACCCCATGGAGCCCTGCAGTTTCAAAGGGCTTGGTTTAAAGCAAAATGTAGCTTGTGTGTGTGTGTATGGGGGGGGGGGGAGGCTGCCTTCCTGAGCTGCCCTTTGAACACTGGGCTGGGACCCACGAGGAGCTGAAGGGCGAGCAAGGATGGGTGTGGCCGAGGAACATAGGCTAAGGAATGCTAGAGGAGCATCAGGCTGACGGTGGGGAAGAGATGTGCTCCAGGAGCACAAGCTGTCTTAGGGGGCAGGCACGCAGGCGTGAAACAGGAAATGCCGAGACTATGGAATGAAACGCCCAGAAGGGAGATGCCCAGGGTGCGGAGACGAAGAGCTCCATGTAGTGGATGGAGAGCAGGCATCAATGTTGTAGTCTAGGTATCACTAGAACTCAAGCTGTGAGCAGGCCTACAACACCCAGGAGGGGGAGAGAAGCCCGGGGGGTAAGGGGGGGTCGCTGGAACACCCACACCAAGGAGAGCGAGACCCAATGCCACAGGCGCACTGCAGTCGGGGGAAGTGGAAGCCAAGACCTTCCCCAACGCTCACGGCGCAGGCTTCCTGCTGTGGTCACTTACTGGCGGAGGCTACGAGTTGCTCCTGGGCTCTCTCTGCCGAGGCGAGGCCTCTGTCTGCTGTCGGAAGATCTGGGACAGGCTCACTTCCTAACTAGGTGGGGGGAGTCAGGGTTCGGGAGGGAGGGTCAATTCTTACACCAACCTGTGCCCTGCTACCGGCTTTTAGGAAGTGAGGCACACCAGCAACTTGGTCCTGGGGCTCCTGAACCCCAACAGGCCGAGCAGGCCCAGAGCCTCCAGTTGGGACTGAGCAGAATGAAGGACGTGAGAGCAGTTTCTTTGCATTTAGCTCACACGGGCAGAGCATTTGACTTTAATTTAAAATGAAATGTCACCTTTGGATTTTAGTATTTCCCTGGGAATTTGATTAATGAGATAGAATTAATATTCAAATATAGAGTATCTCTTGTGGGCATTTTATTATGACAGTGAATTTAGGCCTTTCGCTGCAGTATCTTAATATGGAATGAATTTCTGCCTTGAGGTCAAAGTGATTTGGGGGTTAATTTGACTCATGTATTCGTCTGACCCACTTAAGAGACCCCTGGGGGCACAGTCTTGCCTCCCCTGCAGTGGCCCAGGAGAAAGGAAGGCGTGGCTGGCACAGGGGCAGGGCCACCTAAAGGTGGGAGATGTCCCCAGGACCATACCCCTCTCCCCGGCCTAGTGCACAGACCACAACCCAATGGTTCTCAACCTTCTGGCCCTTTAAATACAGCTCCTCATGTTGTGACCCAACCACAGAATTATTTTTGTTGCTACTTCCTAACTGTAATGTTGTTGCTGTTATGAACCGTCATGTAAATATCTGCTATGCAGGATGGTCTTAGGCAACACCTGTGAAAGGATCATTCAATCGCCATAGGGGTCGAAACCCACAGGTTGAGAACCGCTGCCACAACCCAAAAAGGAAGGACCCGGAGGCAGAAGCCACTTCCCGCCTGCTGTGCTGTGGATAGAGCTGAAGAACGCACTGCTCCTTGACTTTCGCCGTGAGGCCTCGGTCCCAGCTCATGGATCTTGGGGTGATGGTCCAGGCACACACACATGTGCATGTATGTAGTGTAAAAGCTCCTTAGATGGTCCAGGAGGGAAGAATATAGCCTTGAAGTCAGGAAAATAACTTGGATTTTCTCCTAAGTGTAAAATGAGCCTAAAGAGTTTATGCAGACGAATGAAATAATCAGCCGGGCTTTTTAAGAAGATGCCCCGACTGTCCAGCAAAGAGTGGCTGGGGGAGGGGGTGTGGCAACGAGGCCTCAAGGAGGCAGCGCAGCGCGGTCAGAGCCGAGTGGAGACACAGGCCAGGCCACGCTGGTGGCTGTGGGGAAGAGGAAGCAGGCCGACGTGAGATGCAGCTAAGGTACGTCAGAAGGCACTGCTTTCTATGGCGGCAGTAAGAGAAGAGGGGACCGGGGGTTCAGTCACACTGGATGCGGTGGCCTCACCTACTGACGCAGAAGCAAAAAGCCGGGGGACTCCAGAGCACGGCGTGGACCTGTGAGGGGTGACGTGCACGGAGACCTCCAGGTGGACGCCAGCAGTGGTCTTCTGTGTTCACTTCCAGGGAATGGAAGCAGTTCTCTGTCCCTGGGCTCGAGAGCTACTTTGGAAGTCACCTGCACACAGGGGTCTCCCCAGCCCAGGAATGAGGTCTCCCAGGGTGGGCGGAGGCATGGAACACTCAGAGGTCTGCGGAGAGAACTCCTGGGCTCCTGGCAGCATCACCGTGTTACTTAGTCAAAAAGTGGGACACGGGCAGGTCGCCCCAGGCTGGTAGCACCACCCGGTCTGGAGCAAATCAGGGGGAGTCTCTCCTGAGCATGTAATCGGAGTCCCAGTGGGTGGGGAGCCGCCACTCGTGGGTGCAGAGCCCGGTGTCTGGCCGCCTGGCTCAGCTATGGCCCCCGTGCGTGGGCCCAGCGGGAGGTGGGGCTTGGGGGGCGGCAGTGGAGCAGGCACTTGGGCGCCCCTGGCCAAGGTGAACCTGAACACCTTCACCTCGGGAAGCCCCGCCACCTGGCCTTCTCAGGGAGAGGACCCCCCTCGCCAGCCTGCCCTCCTCTTCTGAACAGGCCTGCACGGCACCATAAAGGCTCAAGACACCACTGCGCGCCCGCTCACTCGGCGGCCCCGGCGCAGCCCGCTTCCTCCAGCTCAGCTTCTGCACCCGGAGCTGCTGAGAGCTTTGTCTGGGCTCAGGCCTCGCCATCAGAATTCACTGCAAACATCTTTTCACAACACCTGTCTCACTGAGCTGTGAATACCCTTACCTCCCCAAAAGAGAAAGTTAAAACCTGTGTTGTTCACCTTTTATAGGAAAAATACAGGTCACCTGTGCTTTAAAAAAAAAAAAAAAGGTTGGATAATCCAACACTAGATACCACCGACCAGTGTAAGCGCTCATCCCAGTGGATGGATCTGTGAGCACCATGGATGTTCCCTTTTCCCTGGAAGGAGCTCGCTGTGCGTTTTCAGTGAAGTTACACTGATCACCCTGGCACGAGGCTCAGTTGGCTGGAGCATCATCTCGTAAATCAGAAGGTGGCGGGTACAATTCCCAGTCAGGACGCGTACGGGAGGCAACTGATGGATGTTTCTCTCACACTGATGTTTCTCTTTCTCTAAAAATCAGTAACAAATCATATCCTCAGGTGAGGATTTTTTAAAAATTTAAGTTACAGTGATCATCGGATTATTTGTCCTCGCATCATTTTTCAGGGTAACTTCTTTTAGACCAGCGGTTCTCAACCTGTGTGTTGCGACGACCCCTATGGCGGTCGAATGACCCTTTCACAGCGGTCGCCTAAGACCATCCTGCATATCAGATATTTACATTATGATTCATAACAGTAGCAACATTACAATTATGAAGTAGCAACAAAAATAATTTTATGGTTGGGTCACAACATGAGGAACTGTATTTAAAGGGCCAGAAGGTTGAGAACCACTGTTTTAGACGCTAATATCTAAACCAAATTATACTGTGGGCTGTGAAATATGCCAATTTCTTATCTTGTTCTGCTACAAATAGATAGCAATAACACAGATACACACCCAACTAAGCAGAATAAAAAATATTTTTATTCCAACCGACTCATTCTGTTCCAGCCCAGGCCATAAGAAGAGCAAAGACGACTGGGATGGCAAGTTCAACTTCAGGAGGACTGAGAGTGCTCCCACGAAGCACGCCTACTGCGTGCCCTGGGTAAAAGGATGCTGGTCTTGGGAACTGGAGAGGGAACGAAACATCAGTGACTCACCGTTTCCCGGGCCCTCTGCCCCTCTAAGTTCGAGGGCTGCAGGGCAGGCAGCAGGAAGAACAGAAGGAAGTCAGCTACGGGGCCCATGGGAATTAGAGTTCAATTCACTGGAGGACCCCGGGCCTGAAACCTCTCCGCAGCCCAGGCTGGGGGCGCCCTGGGATCTGACCCCTTTCTTTTGCGGCCAAGCCTCCCCCTACCACCCGTTTGAAGTAGGGACAGCTCTATCCATGCACACCTTGTCTTCTTCCTCGAACCCAATTACACACATACATGTTTTAAAAATATGGGATCATTGTCAAATGCACACTATCTCACATCTTTCCATACAATAAAAATTCTTTGAAAAAGTGGGTTTGTAAATGGTATATACGATTCTATTCCAAGCCACTGTAATTTATTTAACCTTCACCTTCTCAGGACATTTGAATCACTTCTAAATTTCAGCCAACACTATAGTGAAAATCCTTACCAAAATGTTTTCACTTTATCACTGATTTACCTTGGAGAAATTCCCGAAAGTTACCAGATGAGAACTTAACGTATTTGCTACACATGCCGAACTGCCCCGAAAGGACTCTTCCGGCTTCTTCCACCCTTAGAACGGCCACTTGCCTTTATCCTGCTGCCGGTGCACGCTCTCTAACAAATAATAAATGTAGTTTGAGGCTTGCTCTGCCTTTTACTAGCGGAAGTGGAGCACTTCCCACCTGCTCGAGTCTGCAGCGAAGGCTCTGGGATCAGCTGCCCTCGGAGCGCGAGCTGCAATCTGAACAAGGAAGAGCCGGCCGTCCTGCTCTCCCAGGTGACCAAGCGCAGGCAGGGAAACCGACAACCTGCAGGACAAGCCGTGACCCAGCTTCCCCGACGACAGACTCCACAGAACCTCGCGTCCCTGCAGGGACCCAGTGAGAGCCAAGAACAGCCCAGACTTGTTCGGAACCATGTCCCTCGGTCACCTTTCCTTCCAGGTCACTGTGCGAGGGCACTGGGAAAGCCAGCACGGGGAGGAGCCCGGAGCAGCTGGGACCGCGGGGGCACGCAGGAGAGGACTGACTGAGAGAAGCATGTCATTTCCTTAGTGAATCGGGGGAGTCTCGGATTGGAACTGTGTGTGGAAAACAAAGGGGCTTTTTGAGAACAGCAGGGCCAAGGCTGCTGAGGTCCCCACAGGACATTAATCAAATTTGTATTTGATTAATACAGATGTTTTTAGTTCAACCACGTATGTCAGGAAGATGAACCACCCACTTTTCTGGAGCATCTGCATCTGAATTCGGTGCAATTTCCTCACCAATTCTTCACCCAGCAGGTAAGATCTCTGTTTAAATAATGAGTGAAGCAAAATGGTTTTAAAGAAAATTGGTATATTCTGCTCTCCGGACAGAATGTGAGGAGGAAATGCCTCCCACGTGATGGGGAGTGGACGCCGCGGCATCACCCACGCTACACGCACACCTGCTCCCACAGGCCCACACAGCCAGGCCCGAGGCTGGCCGCACAGGTGTTCTCCCCGAGCTGGAATCTGAAACATCTCCAGGCGATGTCCCCGAGGAGGCCCAGAGGCAGCCGAGCGTGTCCCTCCTGTAAGCGGTGCCACACCCCGTGCTCGGCCCTGCCCAGGCTCCCACCCTCAGCTGCTTCAGCTGCTGCAGAGCCAGGGCGACAGGAACCCAGAGCAGGGCCGGCTCTGCCTCCTCAGCCATGTGAGCGCACAGGAGCCACCTGGCCTCTCAGCCACAAGGGACAGAAAGCCAGGGCGCAGCGGAGGGTGCCCTCTGAGAGGACACGCCTGCACCAATCTGACCTCAATAGAATGGTTGGTATTAACACCGCCCTTTACTTATCCTTCCACTATGGCATTTCTAAAAACTCTGAACTTGCTGAACCATAAGAAAAAGAGCACAGACTTCCTTTCTCACTGTCGTTACTTTAAGATAGTTTATTTAAGCAAAATGTGAAAGTGGAGCAGTGATTTGAGGAGCTAGAGGAGAGAACGCTGGTCTTAAGCAGAAGAGGGAAAATACGGGGCCAAAGTGCATGAATGGCGACTGCACTCGCAGGCGGTGACTTAAAGCCTCCCTGACTCCCACGAGGCCTGGCGCAGATGCAGGAACCCCAGAACCCTGGTCCGCAGGGAAAACGAAGCCGCTCCAAAAGCCATGTCGGCACATCTGCGCCCACACGCAGAGCTCCGTGCCGACAGAATAACCCACCGGCCAGTTCACACAACACCACACCCGGCTGCACGGGGTGCTATTCCCACCCCAATGCACCCCCCTCCATGTCACACTCCGGTGCCTGAGCAAACAGAGCTCTGTCCGCAACACACTCAGTGTTCAATGTTTAACCCGGGGCAGGGTCTCAGCTGCCCGCTGGGTTCCGAGGAGCCGGTGCCGCTGATGCACAGCCTCGGAGCCCAGCCGCTGCCCCGGTGTTGGACAGACCTGCCCAGCATGTGTGCACCCGGCGGGGTATCACACGGCCCCAGAAGGAGCACCTCAAACCTGTGAGACAGCCGGAAAGGAGGGCCAGGCCTCCACGTGGCCCACCTCTGAGGGCCACAGGTGAACCGGGGGCGGGGTTCCCAACAGCCCCTCCTCCTGTCCCCAGCCTGCCATCCAGGAACTGACTGCCGGCTGCCGGCCTGTCGCAGCCCCGAGTGCCACGCAGCCCCACTGTCCCCACTGTCTGGGTGCAGGTCACCAGGAGGGGACCTTTTCTGAGTAGACACATTCCAGAAATGCACCCTGTTGTCAGAACATCACCTCTGCTGGGAATGGGAAACAGACAAGAGGAAGGAAACACATTTATATGCCAACATATTACACACATGTTGGGTGCTCAGAACAGCTTTGCAAGGTAGGAACAGGCATTCTGAGCTGACAGATAAAGATGAGGCCTGGAAGGGTCCTGCCACTCCGCAGAAAGCCGAGGGAGCGGGAGAGCCCAGGTCTGTCTGGTTGAAAAGTTCAGGCACCACACAAGGGCAGGAGGTGTTTCTGGTCTTCAGGAAAGGGACAATGGCTGAAGGAACAGGAAATGAGCGGGGAAACTCAGGTGCAGCTGAGAGTACACGGCCTTGAAGGTGAGCCCAGAGCCCGAGACAGCCAGAGGCCTCAGCGGGGACAGGAGGCAGGCCGGTGGCCTCCAGTGACTGACTCATTTCACAGAAGCTGCAGGAAGCTGCCTGAGGCAGTCTTCCGGGGACTGATGGGTGTCAGACACATTCGCTGCTCCCACAAAACCAGGGTGCAGGGGATATGGAGAGGTGAGGCCGCAGAGAGCGAAAAGCGTCAGGAGCCTAAGGGGAGGGGGGACGTGATGCGCCCCGGAATAGCGGGAGGAGCATGCCTGACCCAGCCGAGCAGTGAGTGTCCGTTCTGTCCTGAAGGCAACAGGAAGGCCTTCTGTAGGTGCCGAGTTCTAGAGCACACGCACTTGATCGAAAAGTTAGTTACCAAGCAAAGTGCACAACCTGCAGGCGCAATGGAGAGAAGTTTATACACAGGACATTCCAGCACCCAGGCCTCCCGCGGCCCCCCAGCCGCACCCCTCCTGGTGACCCACTCTCACCTCCATTAGTTCTGGGTACTGCTGACTCCTCTGCAATCTGGGCAAGTGGAGCACACAGGAACCCTGGGTCTGTTCCCTTCAGAGACCCTGCTGCGCACCACAGCACAGTCCTCCCATCTGCCCTCCCCTGCAGGGACACTGCGGCCACTCAGCCATCCTAGTAATACACTATCCAGCTGCTTGCTGGTATAAGGCTGCTATGAACATCCATGTACATGACTTCTGGTGAATGCAAGTACTCATTTCTGGTATATACCCACGTAATTGCTGGTTTGGGAAATAAGATATGGAACGAAAGATGACCTCTTCATGCTGTTACTGAAAATGCTGGCTGATGTGACCTGGACTAAGCAAAGGCAAGCGGTCTCAGTGATGACGAATAAAGACTGGAAACAAGACTCCTTCCCTCGCAGGAAGAATGGGCCAACAGGACTATGAACGTGACCCGAGAGGTGAGCCACTTACCAAGGCAGGGACCCCATCTAGACCCTCCTGAATCTGCACGGCTATTTTTTGCCAAAATTGGGACCGTTTCTTTGAACACATTTCTGGCCACATTCTCTTTCCTGTCTCCTCTGGGAGTCTGATGACAGTCAGACCACCTATCCGAGCCCTCCTGTTCCGGGGCCCTGCCAAACTCCCCATTGTGCTGCGCCAGCACAGCCATGGGTGAACCTGAGGGGGAAGGGGGGAGGCGGTGAAAGATTAAAGCAGACAGACAACAGAATAAAGTCTGGGTGGGACACTGCCCTCTGAGACAGTGCCACCGCCTGCAAGCCGAGTCTTTTATAGCAGATTCCACGAGGCAAAGTAAGGGCGTGGTCAAGATGTTTACAATGTTCTCGTGAGTTTTGAAGCTACTCAATTACATGCACCTGACCTCTATCAAGTCCACAGCTCTATCAGCCTCGTGGGACCACAGGTTTGGACCATAAGGTGAAGCTTACAACCACTGCCTTTGGCTGTAATTGTGCTGGGACTTGCACAGGGCTTTGCCACGAGAGAATCGTGCCCTCTCATTAGTCCAAGGCTTGAACCTGTCCAAATGCTGTAGCTGCTCTCCACACCCCATCTGCCTGCTTTCTGTTGTTGAGGCTGGATAGTTCTTATTCTGCGCCACGCTCACCACCTCCTTCCTCTGTCCTCTCCACTGGGCTGCAGAGCCTGTAGACAGATTTTAAATGTTAACTCGGGTTACTACATTGTTCAGCCCTAAAATTTCCATTTGGCTTTTCTTTCCATCTTCTATTTCTCTGCTGAGATTTCCTATGTGTTTCAAGTTTCGTAACTGCTCACTGAAACACTTTTGTGAGTGCTGCTTTAAACCCTGTCTGAGGTCCCAGAATCTGTGCCATCGGGTGCCAGCATCTGTTGATTGCCTTCATCATTCGAGTTGAGATCTTCCGGGTTCGTGGTCTAACACACGATTTCTAATTGTGCCCCAACATTCTGGGTGAGGTGGCAGGAGGCTGCATCTTGTGCATCTGCTGCCTGAGCCAGCGTGGGGAAGCAGCATCCTGTTACTGTAAGGTGACCAGACGTCCCGCTTTTGGCGGGAGTCCCGATTTTTAACAATTTGTCCTGTGTCCTGTGGCGTTTTTAAAAAGTCCCAATTTTTGGAAAGAGACATATGTACTACTCTTTGTAATATTTTAAGTAAAACAAACCCCGGTCAATGGTGTCCCGCTTTAGCAATGTTAAAATCTGGTCACCTTATGTTACTGCCTCATGGGGTGGAGGTCCAGGCCCTCTACCAGCCGCCTCTGACCCCGCGGTGTGCAGCTGGCCTAGGAGCTCCTCACTGCTGGGAAGAAGTCGGTTTTACACCTCTCTTTCTCGAACAGGTGGCTTCCATTAACAGCTGTGCAGGGGAGGGAGGGCGCCTTGTTACGAAGGAGTGGGATGAAAGTCCTGGCTCCCCACCCAGGGGGGTGCAGGCACCTCACTGTATTGGGGTGAGGGTTTAAGTCTATGCTCCCATTGCCAATGCAAGTGAGGCTACATTTGCCCCGTGGTGTTTGTCTAAAATAGGTGGTGACTGTCTACAGGTCTGTCTTGCTAAGTTGCCTCTTTCTCAGTTCTTGATCAACTTCTGATGGTTCTTCCTTTCACCCTCACTGGTGTTCTGGGCCAGTAGCTTCTGGAACATCAGCCTGAGAGGAAACTGCCCGCAGGCTGCTGCTCGGTCCGAGGCCTTGAGGCAGGCCACCTCTGCCTCGCCACCTCTGGTCTCGCTCTGTTACTTCACAGAAGAGGTCAGGGTTGTCTGTGTGCATGCAGCAGAGGCATCCAGAGAGGTGCATCTATCCCATCTCCACCTGGAGCCAGGAGTGCCATTCTCAATGTGCTGTTTTCCAGACGCCACAGGACTTGCATCGGGAGATCGAGAAGGAAGTCAGTGATGCAGGTTTAGATTTCAGAAGGAAGACCAGAATGCACTTGTGCAAACAAGGACGACAGTTAATGTTTACTAAGGCTTCACCCGCTGCTCACATCCCATGAACCACCTGATTTAACCCTCCGAGAAGCTCTGGCCAGGACTTCCTGCTGCCCTATTTTTCTAGGGGCAATGGGCTCACTCTGGTCCACAGCAAGGCCAGGGTTTGGACCTAGATCATTGCCCAGAGCTCCTGACCTCCATGTGCAGAGACGCCTCTCCCCGGCCACACTCTCCGCAGGTGGGGAGGAGGCCTGGACTCACATGAGCTCTGTCTGCTGTCTTCAAAACATGCCACTCAGTTCGGGCCAACAATCCACAGCTTCAAACGAGAGTCGGTCGGTCCTTTACCTACAAAAGCCTCTCTTGTTGGCATTTCATTAATTGGGAACACTACAGTCATTAAAGACAGATAGTATTAACCCTAATAATATTACAGACAGGTAATATCAACTTAATCCTGATTGGGCAAACCACTGAGGTATATTATATTTTTCCACTTCTTTATTTGTCAGTGATTTTTCAAAAATATATTGCTAATAACTAAATATTGTAAAAATGAAAGTTCCAGAAAAATGACATGATTTCATATAAAATACAAGTGATTTTTCTATTTTCAAAAATATATAAATTTAATTTAATTTCTACCAGATCACAAGCTACAGTTTTCAGGTCCTGGTTTCCCTCATGATTACATGAGGCAATCGTGAAGGGGTCACTTCACACCATGCATGCTTTTAGGGTAGATGTTTCCTACAGCTGCTGCCAAGGGCAGGCGTTATAGGAAAAGGGAGCTGCCTAAAACCACAGGAAAGACCACAGTGCCTGCGTCACTGCCAGTGGGCATAGGCACGCATGCGCACAAGTCTAGCCTTTCCCGGCTATGGAAGTTTCCCTCTTTTCCACCTTAAATAAACAAACCAACAAACTAGCCCCAGCCCTCTTCCTTCCGGCCCATCTTTAGTCTCCTGACCGTGACCCTGGACCCTCAGGCTGAAGATGGAGAGTGCCTGAGGCCTATCAAATCGCACTCTGCCTGCTGACAGTTCTCCAAGGAAGCCATGCTGATTGAGAAGAGAAGGAAGCTGCTAACTCCTTGGAAAAGCAGGGCCTGCTCCAGTGCTGTGTGCTCTGCACTTAGACATGGAGTCCCACAGCTGTCTGTCATCCGGGAAGGAGGAAGTGGCTATTTCTAGCAGAAGAGAAAGCAAGGCTTTCTACTCTGGGGCATCTGGTCAGAGAGAGAAATCACAAATCACATCATCAGAGATGGCAAGGACCTGAGAAATCTCGGTCCAATATCCTTACTTTACAAACGAGAAAACAAACAGAATTATTTTGCCCAAGTCATACAGTCAGGGGCGTGTAGGTCTACGGACACGGTGACCACTGCATGCAAGTGTTAACTCTTCCCCCACCACACACGCCCGAGCACCCAGCTGTGAAACGCGCAGGTGCTAGGACCTGTGTACAAACACCAATTATCACCATTTACTGTATGTAAACAAATGTATCCGTTTCCTATCTTCACGTGTCAGTCTTCAGTCTTCAAACACAATCACCACTGTTCCTTCCATTCCTGAGCACTCTTCTCCTGGCTCCTACAGGGAGTCAAAGCGCCTGAGTCCAAAGGATCTGATGTCTAATGGGGATTTTAAAATATGGAAAAATTCCAGGAGTTAAGTCCAAGTTCTGTAAATGAATATTAAGAGGTGGGAAATACCAAATTTTCACTTTTTCTGTTCTCTTCTTCTCCATCTGAACAGACCTCTGTACCAAGAACAATTTGTGACCTTCCCCTTGCTCTGAACGGGACTCTAAGTGACACTATTTACTTAATGGAGACCACACACAGCTTCGCACGAGCTGCTCTCTCTACGGCGCTAATGCACCGGTACGGTCCTTTAGTACTTCTGGCTACTCATTCTTTCAGTGAAAACTTCAGGGGCAGTCAACAGGGAACCATATGGGTTCAACAGAATCGAGGTTCTACTCTGTTTACACATCGAGCACACAGTCCGCTCGCGATCACTATGCCCGGGTGTTCTGCCTGGGCTGCTCCCCACGCCCCCCTCAGAGCGGGCACTCTCTTTGCCCTCTCTGAACATGTGTCACTGGGATGGGAGCCCACGAGGGCAGGCACTGGCGTCCACTTCATTCACTGTTGCACTTCCTGAGCCTAGAACAGTGCTTGACCCATGGCAAGCACACAATATTCATTGACTGGATGGAAAAATGACGTTTGTGGAGGAGAAATTAAGGCACAAAGAGGTTACAAAGCATGATCAAAGCCACAGTTACCAAGTGGAAGGGCTAAGACTCAACCACTGTTTTTTTAATGCATTATATCAAGGGCCAGCACACTTTTTCTATAAAGGGACAGAGAATAAATACTCAGGCTTTGTTAAGCCATTGGGGTGTCTCCGTCACAACCACCCAACTGTGCGGGGCAGCATGTGAGCAGCACAGACGGAACTGCAGGAATGGCCATGACTGTGTCTCAGAAACAGGCCAGCAGTTTGCAGCCTGTCAGCCCTACACTAAATCCCCACACAGTCCAGCGAAGCAGATCAAGGAGAAGCAGAGACTCGGCGCCTAAGGGCTCCATCCACGGCCACACACGCTCTTTCCACAGGGCCTCGTGCTCTCCGAGCGGAGACGGGCAGACCTGCTGTTACTCAGAAGTTGTTTTTGCATTTTTATTCTGCAGAGCAGAGCCTCACTCCGGCATGGAAATGAGAGCTGTGACCTGGGCAGGCTGCTGGAGCTGAAGTGGACAGGCAGGTGCGAGGGGGTGTGCACAAGTGCACAGCTAATCCACAATCTGTCTTCACAAGGAAGCTGACCTTCCATTAAGCACCGTGATCTGGAAACAATGCGGGGCTCCGCCTGGAAGACAGGCAGGCCCGGGATTGGCTGTTCTGCTCTCACAGGAAAACAGCCCGACCAAAGCTAAACACTAACCTGGTTAAACGTGAGGCTGAGCATAGTCAGTGCATTAATCATCAGACAGGATAAGAAAGGGATATGCAAGCTCGTTCCCAACTGTTTACCACCAATATTTTCCTTGGAACAGAAATGCATTTTATGTATTACATGAACCTGTGAAAGACACATACCTGGTAAAGTATTTGAACACATACTCTGTACCAAGAATATTAAACATGAAATAGTCAGTCCATCATCATAAAAGAATTCTGAGGTCACAAAAGTTTCAGCACCCACCCGACTCCAGCTATGGTAACCTCTACGTAACAAAAACGTAACTGCACATGATGCTAACTGGGTGATAACCTTGATGATTACAAGCTATTCCATATGCAACAAAGCATGAGAAATGTCTCCTTTTTAAATAAAGCAGGCTGAGCTCAGGAAGGCATCACTTAGGAGTAACAGTAAAACTTAAAAATCCAAATCAATAATTTTTCAAAATATAAAAGTAGGTTTTTGGATTATTTAAGATTACCCCCCCACACACACACACCACCACCACCACCACCACACAATCATCTAGCTCAATGGTGACCATTATCTGGACTAATATTACTTGGCTCCAGAAATTCAACTCAACAGATGGCTACTGAGAAATTGTGTGCAAAATGATATCGGAAAATAAAGAGCTTGAGGAAGGCACGGTCTGTCCCCCGAAGAAACTTTAAAAATCCCACATTTGTCTCAGTTTATTCTTGTGTCATTTATTATTTTATTTTCCATACCACAACTGTAAACCTACTTTTGCCCCACTCTGTACCTTAAAAATGCAAGCAATTTATGGTACTACTCGTTCTGCACGAATTAGCTGCACTCTTCCATAAGGTGTCCCTCACCCACTCTCGACTGCCCTCAAGTACAGCTCAAACGTGAAAGGAGAGTAAATGCTAGATTTGTCCCCTTTATCACTGTCCAGAATAACTCATTGGGGTCTTTGTAATCCTCACCAGTGACGACAGAGAACGCTTACGGTTTCGGCGTCAGTGTGAAGGTAAGGGTTTTGGTGTATCTGATGTGTTTTCATCCACTGCAGTCCCTGCTCTTTCTTCTTCAAATCACCTAGTCGTCCCCCAGCGGACCGCCCTGCAGGCCACGTGGCGCCCTGTGGCACAGCGCAGCCCCACAGCTTCCCCACGCACTAGCACACCCGCATGCCCCAGGCACATCTTCCCGACTTCCTGCCCAGCCGAGCGCCAGCCATTTCTCTGCCGAGCCCGGGTTCTTTTTATTTTCATTTATTTATTTTTTAATCCTCACCCAAGAATATTTTCCACCAATTTTTAGAAAGAGTGGGAGAAGGAGAGACAGAAAGAGAGAAACATTGGTATGCAAGAGACTAGGTGTCTGCCGCACACGCTCCACAGGCTGATGCTCTACCCACTGAACCAAACTGGCCAGGGCTTAGAGAGCAATGGTATTGAAAACACAACTTTGATGCTACAAACACTCATTTTTAGTCTTTTCAGTGAACAAAATCAGGAAATGTGTCTTCTCTGGAAGGAAAAAACGGCTGCCCGTGAATTCCCACTGCTGTTCCCACTCTAACCTTACCTGAGGGTTTAGCTCTTCGCTTTGGCATTCGTGGCACCGCGTTCAGGCTGAACAGCTTGCTCCTGAACAGCATAACCCTAACTGCTCATTTTCCTTATCCTCCATGTGAAGCATGGACATGCACGTGCACAAAAGTATGTAAATACATATGTGCGTGTTTCTAGGGGAAAGGACTTCCCTTTATGTCGCTTTCCTGTCAGCGTGGCTCTTGAAAGTCCTCGAAGAGGTGGGTTGTTTCCATGAAGATGCTCCATGTGAGAGGCGGTTTGGTGGGAGTGAACTGGCCCCGACCACCGTGCGAGGGTCCGGGCAGGGCACAATCAAACGCAGTCGAGTCTGAACGGGACAGAAGCTCGGCGGCTGCTCGCCCTGCTCAGGGCATCTGACCCGAGACAACAGGACGGTGAGCAGCAGAAGCGTGCATTTCGGTAACGGCACAGCTTACTAAATATATTTGTGGTCTGGGGTTTTGTTATTTGTTCCATCCAGAGAGTCTCATTTTAACAGTTTTGAATAAATTCTTTGCTTGTTTAAAAGCTTGTTTAGCTCCTCTTCACCAAAGCATGCAAGGGTTTGATACCAAAAAAGAGAAAACCCTATCTTAGCTTAAATCTACCCACGAAGGGTGACGGGGGAAAGTCAACAAAACGGCCACTGGGAAAGACAAAGGATAACAAACAGCAAGTCAAGTTTTGGTGTCAGAAGAGACGAGGCCAGACAGACCTGGATCAGCCAGATGCAAAGTGGGTGCCTCGGCGAGTTCCGGCTCGAGGGTGGAGGCAGCGGGAGGGCGGCTGCACACCCGGCGGGCCGGAGAGTCTGGCTGAGAAACCCTCCACCAAACCCTAACTCTGCACCGCGGAGCGAGGCCCTGGCTGGGGAGCGGGAGGGAACTGCTGCAGAGCTGAGGGGACCTCTGCACGGAGTGGGTGCTCCAGGTCAGTGAGGGAAGCTGCTGGAAAGGATGGCAACGAGCCCAAGAGAAGCTGCGCAGTCCTCCTCACAGAGGTTCTGGAAGGAGATGCAGAGGGACGCTACCTGTCCAGGGCGGGCTCAAGAGGTGATGTGAGGCTGGGCGAAGAGTCGGGGGGTGGCCACTCGGCACCATAAGCAAAATAAGAACGAGGTTTGAGGAGAGAGGAGGCCAAGAGAGCAGGCAGAGGGCGCGGAGGAGGCTGCCGGCCCTCAGACACGGCAGCGCCGCGTCCTGCTGTGGCTCCCGCCTGGGGCTCCGTCCTCTCACGGGGCAGTGAGCAGGCCTTCATGTAACCTCTCCAATAGGTTTGGGACCTTAAGTGAAACGCTGTCTAGTGAAACCAACGTTACCACAGGCCAATGGATGAGACAAGAGGGAAGCTCCTAGCATCTCATCAGCTCCCAACAAGACAGGCTCTGGCCTCCTGAGCACCAGAAGGAGAGTCCTGGCAGACCACCTGGTTACCCTGGAGGCCCGCAGCTGACTACGGGTGAGCCGAGCGGAGTGCGAACATTCTTACTAGGAAATAGAGTGGAAAGACACATTAGAAGGTGCCACATCGAAAATGTGTATGTGTATGTGTGTGTGCATGTGTGCACATGTGTAATGAGCAGCATTAAGCAAAGAACATGGTGAAAGGAGTCTGTGCTTACATGCCCTCCTGCCTGAAATGGTCTCCACGCAGCTGTCACTGGCACAGGGATGAAGGACAGCAGCCGCCTCCTCTCACGCCAGCAGGGGCAGCACTCCCAGACGCTGAGGCCTCTCTGGGCCATGCACACAGAGGAAAGCCAGCTAAGGACCTGCCCTCGGGGGAGACGGACAGGCCAGTCGGGGAGACACGCCAAGGGAAGCTCACGCAGAGCCAGCTCCGGAGATGCACGGCGGGAGCCAGTGCGGATGGAGAAAGCTGCCTTCCTGTGACCTGCCACGTCAAGCAGCCACTTCTGCAGTGTTATGAGCATGCTGCCCTTGATGAGTAAGTTTTGTTGTGCAACTCACTTAAACCATAAACTGAAGGAAGAACATATGTTTAAACAGGGCATTTTTTTTAAATGAGAAAATCCTAGGAGTCAGAAGACTCTTAAAGGCTTACCTGGTCCTTCACCTGCTTAAAACTGGGACCACGCCTACAGCAGCCCAGACAGACGTGGTTTTGTAAAAAGCCAGATTAGACGCTAATCCATTTAAGTACAGTTTCAACCTGACTACGTTTAATCAGCCTTCTGTTTTAGACAACATTTAAAAAACATTGCCATCGGTAGAGCCTAAAATTTCTCCCAAGTTTAATTAAAGACCACTGAGACAAGCAACCAACTCTTGCTACTCCCTGGGGTGTAGCTTAAGACAGATTTTTATGTAATTACTAATAATGACTGGGCAAAAGCAGGAAGAGGTGTATGATAAAAAATAGAGCAACGAATTATATAAAATCGACTATGCCCTGGACTCAGAAGGTTCACAGAAGGGAGAATACTTTCTAGCACCCGAGTATTACAATCTTCACTACATTAATTTTCACCCTTTTCAAGGAGTTTTTAGCTATCATACTGCATTATCATTTTATCAATGATCATCTTTGTGCCTGTGCTTCCTATAAAAGTCACAGGGGAATGAAAAAGAATCAACTGCAGCATCACGTAAGAACTTAGGCAAGTTTAACTGTGAAACAGTAAGTCTAGTTAAGAATATTCATGTGTCCTTCCTACCATTAAAGATGCACAGGGACACTCGCCCAGGGCAAGGCTCTGTGCTGGGGCCGAGGAGAGAGTGAGGAGAGAACAGCAGAGTCTGCAGCCCCGTTGTATTTAAAATGGTATTTAATCTCTGCTCACAGTCACCAATATAAATACGCTAAAGCAGTAAGGCAGTTCTTGAAATTCTACGGCGACGATAAAAAGCGAACTTTCCCAAAAGGTAACTATAACCAAGTACAAGAGCCCTGACCCCAAAGCCTGAAAGAGAAAGCAAGCGCTCATGGATTCCTGTCTTCCTCAGCCGTGCCTCACTCATCCGCCCTCCTCCTTCCAGCCTCCTCACCACAGGGCCCCTCCTCCACTCCGAATGGTTCCCCTCCTGGGTGGTTGCCTCATCCTTCCCACACAGATGCTCCTGGAGTCAGGACAGGCTAGTTTATGCTGCAGTAACAAACAACCCACAAAAATGTCAGTGGCTTCAGAAGGCTTATTTCTTGCTCATGCCATGTGACAGCAGTGTGCTCTTGGGCACAGGATTTACCTTCTCTGGCCCTCAGTTTCCCCATCTGCAAAATGGAGATCACAAGAGGACCCACTGAGCTGAGAGAGGAGTCCGAGCAAGGCGCTCCAGAGCAGTGACTATCAGCCCTCTGCTTCTCTTCCCCGGAGGCCTCTGCCGGTGCCGTCTTCATGAGCAGCCACGGGCGCTCTCCTCCCATCTGACCGTCCCACACCACGCCATAGCTGTCTCACCGTGGAAGCTACCTGAACATAAGGAGAGCTCCTGACTCCATTGCTGAACCCCAGAGCTTAACAGAGAGTCTGGCAAACGCTAAACCCTAACGAGGTGTCTGCTAAGCTAAAGGGAAGAATGTGGAATGATCACCTGTTGCCTGAATAAACCCCACGGGAGCTGGTGTACACACACACACACACACACACACACACACACACACACACGCTCAGGGGCGCTGGCCTGCAAGGAGACTGAAGGAAAGCACGTGACTGCGGTCGGAACGTTGCCTGCAGATGGCCAAGACTTGCTGTTACCTGTAAGGGCCCCGAGTCAGGCCTCGACGGAGCCAGGACCTCCAGGACACACTCCCGCTCCCAGGGAAGTCCAAAGGAATGCAGTGCATCAGCACACAACCATCTCCACCTCGGAGAAGAATGCAAGAATGCGACCCGGCGCCACCCGTTCCTCATTCCTCTCCAAGGCCACCAGCCCCGCACAGGGTGTGCTGTGGGGCAGCTTACTGAGGAGATGAAATGGTTCCACAGACCTTGACTGGGCGATAGTCACACAGGTACATGCACATGTTGAAACTTACTGAAACATCAAGAATCTGTGCGTTTTATTGTATATAACTGGGAGGGAGATGTGCAAGCCACGGACACTCCCAGCTGCTCTATACACCTGCGGAGGAGGAAGGGGAGGCACGGTGACCAGTGTGTGAAGTTAGGTGGCCTGGTCTGCGACATTACTGACCGTTACTTACCCCCTGAAAGTCTGCAGCGCCACCTTGCCAGGAAGCCCCTCCTTCAAGCTTCACATGCCATGTGAAGAGGGGATCCTCTGCCTGTCCCACCTGTCACCTCCATCATGAAAACACTTTCCAGACGGCACCACATTCACTGGCGGGCACCTCCTCCAGGCTCCGCCATCCGCTCACGCCTTCCCTCCAGCACTGAGCAGGTGCTGGGCACAGTGGGCGTTTCTCGGCGGTGCTTTTAAGGCTTTCGTCAAAGACGTGAGATCCACTGCCCGCAGAGGATCTAAGGCCCGTCAGGTCTTCGGCACTGTGAAGGCTCAGTCTCCTCTTTCTCTCTTGGAGCCACGCAGACGTGTGGCCTGATGTAGTCTGAGTCCCTCGATGGGCAGCATACAGACCACACCACTGGCCCCCAAGCACAGCTCCCACACGCTGCTCACGTGACACCGTGCATGCACACGCAGGCACACAGGCCGGTGCATGCTCACGTGAACACTCGGCAACCCCCAAACATCTCACAGGTCACTTTCCGAGCATGACACGCTGCGCCAACCCAGCATCCCCAGGCTGTGGGGCAACACAGCAAAAGAAGCCGGAAGCTGGTAGGATGCTCTGCAGGAACTCGGGCTTTTCAAGGTCTTTAATTGGAATCTAATGATTGGACCACAAATCCTGCCGTACAGCCCTGCATGGAGATACCGCCGGCCCTGAGTATGGGATCTCAGTGAGGCGAACTGGCTTCTCCGAGCCCGACACGCATCTGAAATGGCTGGAGCCTGATTCGGCCTGAGGACCCCGCCAGCGAGTGTGCTGTGCTGACACTTGGCGGTTCGGGTACCCCCTCTGGCAACAACCCGTCTGGGACCAGGTGGACCCACTTGCAGATGAGGGAGCCAAGACCAGGCAGGAGCACCGGCAGCGCAATGAGGCTGGTGTGTGGGGAGGGAGGTTGGGGGCAGGATGCGCCAGGGGTCCCCTCACCGCCACGCAGCCTTCCCGATGCCACTGCTTTATCACAAACAGCTAAGCCGGTCTCTGCTGTACCAGCTCTGCAGCACCGACTCTGGTAAATCTGTGCATCTCACACAAAGGTTCAACTTTGTGTCTTCATCTTTTTACAAATTTAAAATTACTAAACAGTATACACAGACATCTAATAAATGCCGAGTTAGTAAAAAATGTAGCCTCCATGAGTATGACTGATTGGGAAAAGTGTACCAGAGCTTAATTTTCTGAGAAATCCAAGCTAAATTGTTTACAAAAACTACAAAAGAGAATAATGCCTAATAAAGAATAAAATACCAGTTACTTTGCATGAAAATTCTAAGCACAACGTGATGACCAGGTCCGTAGAATAAAAGCCCTTGAACCCTGAACCCACCTTTAGCAATGCTGCCTAGTGCTCGCTCTCCTGAAACTACTGGAAGTGCTTTCTCAAGACCAAACACAGCTCTACCCAAAGGAGAAGCCAGGAAGGACACCGGGGAGACATCCATGCCTCCCTTTTGAACACATTTTCCAAGGACCCCAAGGGGAACAATTCTAAACGGGCCTACACTGAGGGCCCGGCCCCGCCCCCAGCCTCAGCCAGAGTCCCAGCTCCCAGCCGCAGGCTTCCTGGGCCTCTCCTAGCACAGTTGCTGGAACTGCGGGGTAAACAGAGGCAGCATCTCAGCAGGCAGTGGAGGGCCCACCACAGCACCTCCGTGGCACGGAACAGAGCAGCTGGCACTCCCCTGTGGGCACTGGAGCTCTGAGATGTTGGGTGGGGGCTGGGGAAGGAAGGCGAAGCTGCAAATTGCCAGGGTTGAAATTCCAGCAGGTGAGACACGCCCGCAGCAGCCTTACTCCCAGAGGCCTGCCAGTCTGATTCTTCCTGTCAACACCCCCGACCCACCACCCTGCTCAGCTGCCCCAGCCTCCTCCTCTGCACCCCAACCCCCAGGCTGTCCGCTCTAGAGCGCAGGTGTAGACCAAAGTCATTCCTTGCCACGGAAAGGAGGCGGGCTCCACTTTAGAGAGTGCCTGAAGCGTGTTCGTCTTAGGGTGGCCCTCGCGTCTGCTCTCAGGCACTGACTGGGGGGGGGGGGGGATTAAAAGAAGGAAACTCAGTTCCAACCCCCTCCCACCCCACCTCTGCTGCCACGGAAATGATTTATTTTTTAAATTACCTGTTGGACTTTTCCAGTGGGTAAATTCAACACTGCCCTGAATCTTACCGAGTAAATAGCAATGAATCATCCCCAGAAATTAGTCTCACGTTAAACCAATTATTCAAATGCTGGAGAGAAACAGGAGCTGAGAGCCACATGGGGAAGGATTTGTAACGTAAGAGGCACAACAACACAAACAGTTGAGCCACAAAAGGGCAACTGTACCCCCTCCCCGCCCCCCCCCCCACACACACACACAGTCGCTGCTGATGCCACTCAGCTGCAGAGGGCCACCTAGCAGAGGGCCTGCCCGGAACTCGGCCCAAAGGCCTCCCCAGAAACTTTAGTCACACAAATCCTGGAATGGCCTTTAAGAAGGTCATCACAGCTATATTGCTATTTTCTTTTAATGACAATAGTCCCCTGTTTTTTTTTAATTGAAGAACATCTACTCTCTGCTTATATGTGTATATATATTTAAAAATGCCAGTCAAGGCTGCACAGAATATTAGTTACTTATAAACAATCTGGTTAAGCAGAGAACCCTAAAAACTTCCTGTGTGTGCGCGCCTGAAAGGCTGATGCAGACATCCTGGCCGCTTTCACGTGCAACACAGAAACCAAATCTGCGATCCTCGCTGAAAGCTGGAGGGGCCCTTCGTGCCTGTGGCTGCCACATTCCCGAGGAGTATCCCCAGGCCTGGCCGACACCGCGCGTGGCCCAGCAGGGAGAGAGGAGCCGGCGCTGGGAGGCCACGGAGCCTGGACAGGAGCCAGGCCTCCTGGTTCCCACATGGCTCTGCTCCTGACTGGCTATGTGTGATCTTGGGCAAATTATTTAACCCTGATGGGCCTCGGTTTACAAATCTGTAAGATGGGGAGAATAACACTTCCCACTCTAGGAAACACACTATGTACACAGAGGGCTCCAACGCCTCCCACTGTCGCCCGCACAGTGCTGGTCTCTCCTGTGACTATTCATTTAGATGCAATTTATCAGTCATTCCTTTTAGACGTAGTTTACCTTTCCAGGGTCTCAAGTATTACAATTTCCGTTTTTTCAATCTAAAGAAGAGGCCCAGCTAACTGGTGCCTCTTCTCCAATGTAGATAAGCGCCCACTATTGGCAGCATGACCCGTGGGAGCGAGTGCGTGGCTCCAGGACAGACAGCGCATGGGCCTCACCAGGAGGCAGGCTGGGGCTCTCCAGAAAAGACAAAAGTTATGTGACACGTTTACAGTGTTCCCTCCAACGTGTTCTGCACTTTCACACAGATCTGACTGAGGACAATGGAAGGTTAATAGTGTGATTGTTCGTGTGATGGAAAATGGGGGGGTGGGTAGGGAGGGCTTGGGTGGGCCGTGGAGGAAGAGCCAGCACCTGCGCCCAAATGGGGCAGTGCCACCTGCCCGCAGCGGCCCAGGGGGTGTCCACTCCGAGGGCTGCATGGCCAGCAGGCCCTGCACCCGCATTCCCGGCCCCGCGCCCGAGGAGAGCCAGTGGGGCTTGTGCTCGCAGGCGGGGAGGCCTGCAGAGACCCACCTTCCCCTCTTGGTTCCCACCCCCCAGGTGCTGCCTGCTCTAGGCCCGAGGCTCTGTCCTCAGAGCCAGAGACACCACACTGAGAAGGATCTCTGCTGGAGGACGCCCTGGTGTAAGGAAAAAACTGGAATTTAGACTTTTCCCACAAATTAAAATTCCCCCTCCACTCCGCTGAAGAGCATGAGTTGCTGGGAGCAGGCAGTCGGGGAGTGGGTCTCACACTGTAAACCTCGGGGACCACTCAGCTGTCTCCCAGCAGCTCTGCTGACAGGACTCACTTTTGTGCCTAAGCCCTGCAGGGCGCAGGGGACCCGGGTGTCACCCTGCCAGTGGGCAGCCTTTGCAACAGCCGGGACAGCCCCTGAGGGCAGGGCTTTAGGACCCTGTGGGGTACAAGCAAGGGCAGTGGCCTCAGCCTGCCAAGGCCCCACTGCAGGCTGCCACTTCCCAAAATCCCATCCGTCCGTCCACTGCTTTAACGAGGCTGTGGCTACCCGGGACCTGAGTGGGCGCCGCAGGGCACCATGACCACAAGCAGGTCACGAGTCCACGCACACTGTCGCTGTGGTACCAGAGTCCTGGTCAGGAAATGACATTAACATCAGAACTGGGGCTCCTAGGCCCCCAGTCCAGCCCCGGGCCAATGGCAGTGCCCAGGAAAATGGTCCCCAAACAGCAATCACTGGGAGGAAGAACCACAGAGAGAAGAGGAGGGGAGGGTTGGGGAGAGGTGAGGTGGGGTGGGGAGAAAAAGAAGAAAAATAACACTCCAAGGACTGGAAATAATGAACACCAGCTGAAAGAGGGAGTGCGGCTAAAGACAGGCACAGACCGCGCAGTGAGGGGCAGCGGACGGGAGGAAGCACTCGGGATCGTTTTGAGATAAAAGATGCTCTACTGCATCTCCTCATTTGAAACTCATTCCCTGGAGTTGAGAGCCCATCAGTGTGGCCTACATAGCCCCACTCTGCAGCCCTGTGCCCCACCTTGCCTCTATGCATTCCTACCTCTCACAGCAGATCCCAGGAAGTCCAGCCCCCAGCAGGTGACCCCACCCCTGCTCCCGGCTGCGCTGTCCTTCATCCTTTAAATCCTTCATCCTTTAAATCCTAGGGCCTTGAGGCGCTTCTGGAAGGTCCCCAGGGAGCCACTCACACCAGGCACTTAGTGCTGCCAGAGTCCTTTTCATACCCGCTAGTTCCGCTCCATGAGACAGACAATCCTTTTTACACCTCCTGCCCCCGACACTGGGAACTCCGGAGCAGCCCAGAGCAGACCCTTTCCATTCGCAGGGTCTGCAGCCCGGCCCTGCTGGTGCACAGCACACGCAGACACTGATTCGAGGAGCTGGACTGGGAGCTCTGAGCGCTGTGCCAAGTAGCACGTTCATTCCTAATGGAGTTAAAATCGCCCCTGACTTTAACTGCAGCATAGCAGCAGATTTACATTCAAACTGAAAGCCACGGCTTGCGACTAAATCTCATTCTCGGTCCCTTAGGATGTGATGGGTATGAACTTAAACTCTATCAGAACAAGAAACACAAGAGGCTTTGGGGGGGGCAGGAGGGGAGGGAGAGCGACTTCTGATGCTGATGAAAAAAGTCTTTTATTGAAACGTGCCTTTGATCCTCTTAATTTTCAGTGCTGCCAGGGAAAACACACAACTAAATATGCTAGAGATCAAGCTGTTTCAGATGTGTGACAGGCAGGTCCATTTCATTTTCTTTGAAAAGGAGAGAATTCAACATATGAAACAGGAGCACTTTCTTCATTTAACCGAAAGAAATGAGCCCGAGGAGACAGGAAGACATTTCACAATGTCAGAGCACTCAGCAAAGCAAGGTGCCCAAATCCAAACACCTGACCGTAAGGGCTGAATTCAGACTGTTCCTTTAAAGGGGAAAATAGTGCTATAGCCCTGCATGCTTTCTCCTCGCCTAATCAATCTCAATCTCTCTCTCTCACCACCACCACCACTTACCATCCACATCTCAGCTACTGTCTGTTAGCAGATCTTATGCTAATGTTTTAGTTTCTAACATCTCTCAATTAAAAATCTAATTAAAGTTACAACTGCTAAAGCCCAGGCCTTGGCCAAGGAAGGTGGACTACTATGCAGGCAAAATAAAGAATTCCTTCAGTCACTAATGAACAAAGTAGTTCTCTTCCGATCACAGAGAAAAGCAGCAATTCTAGACACGAATCCCTTTCCCTTTTTATTAGTATCTTGTTATTATTAAAGTGATTCACATTCACTATAAAGACTGCAAAAAGTATATGGAAAAACACGCCCATCCTAATGTTACAGCCAGAGATCACTGCTGCTACTATCAGTGTTTCCTTCGCGCATTCTGCCATGCACCCAGGTATCTGCGGACCTTAATAAACATGTACCATGGACACGAGTACATGAAGCAGGCTTCTAGGCCACGCACTGTGCCCAGCTCTGAACTCCCCTACCCGTGGCACCGTGAGTGTAGAAGCAGCACAGCAAGTGCCCCTGAAACAGAGCTTTACTGGGTGCAGATCCTGCTGCCGTAACTGGAAACATTTCCAACCAGGGAAATGAGGCTGAGGTCAGCGTAACCATCACCGACTAGACCGCATACTGGGCACATCTTACACCCTGACCTCATCTATACCTCACCCACTTGGCCATGACGACTAAAATGACTGTTTTGGGTTGAGTAAACTGAGTCATGGAGAGGCTAGATCAAGGTCACTCAGCTATCATTCAACAGAACCCAGGTTTAAACCTATTTGGGCTGATATAAGCCCAAGTCCCCCATTTATTTATAGTGAAATCTATGATAATCCTTTTTTTAAAATATGTTTTTATTGATTTCGGATAGGAAGAGGGAGAGACAGAAAGATCAATGATGAGAGAAAATCATTGATTGGCTGCCTCCTGTTCGCCCCCTACTGGGGATCGAGCCCACAACCTGGGCCTGTGCCCTTGACTGGAATCGAATCTGGGACCCTTCAGTCCGCAGGCCCACGCTCTATCATTGAGCCACAGCAGCTAGGGCATCCTTATTATTTCTAACTTATAAAACATTCTTGCTTATTCTGAAAAACTGATTAACGCTGTTACGGATTTCTGGCCCCATCTTTAACATGCTGTTCTGACTCAGCCCCCGGGTCCTGTTGGTCTGTGGTGGGTGAGGCGAGCCTTCCCGTCAGCCAGCTACTCACCCCACTCACTTTGTAACAAGCTCTGCTTTTCTCCAGATCACGGGGCCACCCTGCCATGTTAGCTTCTCCAGGGACTGTTTCTCCTCCACTAGCCTATACACTTCTTGTGCATAGTCGACTGTTTAGTTTTAAGAAATACTTTAATACTGTTAAAGCAATTCCCCAATTCTTTTCATTTTTTCCAAATTTCTGTGTTTTTTTCCCTTCTGTAGATTATGACAGCTCTAGCAATAAACAAACAAATGAGTCCGAAAACAACTCACACCTCTACAAGATTCTGTATTCCCATCGGGGCAGATGCAGCGCTCAGTGATGGCCCGCCAGGCCTCGGGTACTTCTTGCTGTGGATCCTGGGCCTTAATCACTGTCACTGTCAGACAAACACCACGGGAGCCCCTGTTGTCCACCGCTCCCCACGCGGCACAGGAAAGAGCACCGAGCGCAGCTAAGAAAGGGCTTCCAGGCCCTGAAAACCTGCTCGGTCGCCATGGCCCAGGGACTCCGAGGCTTCCTCTGGGCATGGAGGAGCCATAACTGTGCTTCTCAAAAATGTGCACGCCCCTGAGATGTTCCCTCCAGGAAGTCAGATCTACCGGGAAGGCTCAGACCGGAGCTCAGCCCAGCAGGAACTGAGAGCTGCAACCTCTGTCAAGAACGACTTCTTAGTGGGTCCCGCGTGCGCTGCTTTACAAAAGTGTCTGTCTGCTCTAAGGACTCAGCCAAGTGGGTCAAAGCTCTCAGAGGGCAAGCCTCGGCTGTCTGTTCTCAGGGAAGGCGGACACCACGGGAAAGCCTGGGCTCTAGCGTCAGCATCCCGCTGGATGTCGCTCCCAGGAGGAACTGAGCTGTTTGGAGGCTTCGGTTCATGAGGAACAGGGGGTGCGCGTCCACTGTCCACATCAGGCGCGGGCAGGTGCTGGCCCAGACACGTGTCCACCTTCACGGAGCTTACAGCCTCGTGAGCCAGAGCGGAGCAGCAGTCAGTGCTTTCCAACGGAAGCCCGGTTAGCAGGCAGCATTAACAGTACTGACAGCTGGTTACGTTTTATCTCCATATTTAGCACATTCCTTCCTTTTAAATGTTACACCTTTTCTGTAAAAGAATAAGCTAATCATTCCACAAGATACAGAACGGGGTCTTTGGGTCCTTAAAAAAAATTTACAGCGGCAACAAACTCACCCCGAGAGGTGTCCTCCTGATAGGAATTTTAATTTCATTTACTGTAACAGGAACTGCAAGTTCAGGAAGCAAATGGTGACAGCTTGATGTATGAATTTTGACATATTTCTTGAACTGGGATTACATTACAAAAGAAAGTGGAATTCTCAGCAAGTCAGATCTTGCCTATACACTCAATCTTCAAATCAATATGCTGAATTCTATACAGCTCGCTTCTGACAGGAAAACAGCCGAGAGGCCACGGCCCTGCCATGCGAGGTTCCCCGCACTCTCAGGACCGAGCCAGAGCGGTCTTGGTGTCCACACAGAAACTCTTAGCTCTTTACCGAGTCCCACAAAAGAGAAATCAGCTCCGAAAGCATTTGTGGTGAAACTGACAAGAAAAAAATGACTCTCCCCTCGAGCAAGGGCTCATACTTGCTCTCACTTGACTTCCTCCGAGAAGGCCCCTATGGGAAAGCAATGTACACAGACTCGGGAATTGAGAGCTACTTCAAGCTTTGTGAATACCCAGAAATTAGAGGAACATTAATTTTCATTTGAAAAAGTTATTTTATTTTTACCACGTCTTTGTTTGCAAATGCAGTCAGGATATTTTATAGTAACATACACACTACTTGAAAAGGGGGTTGTGTCTTATTGGCTGTGTATTTTCAGAACCTAAAACTGCTCAGTATGCACCAGACAACAAATATTTTAAAAACAGACTCTCATTCAAGAAAACTGTACTGAATGCCTACCATGTGACAGGTACAATTTGATCTTGGGAACAACAAGGGTGGTAAAACATTTTTGATGAAAAATTCATCACAGAGATTTCTCATGTATATAAATGAAACCTACTTCATACAGATAACTTTGGATCAAAGTGACCCAACAGTTGTGTTTACATAATGAACTTCTCACACAGCACCAGCTTACTTCTGAAATGAAGCCATGCCTGTACTGAAGGCTGTGTGTGTGTGTGTTTGGCCACATGGGATCAAACACACGCGTGCATGCGCAGAATCCTTCCATCGGGAGGAGGAGAGAAGAACTGACCAGCACCGCCATGGACCCTCTGGCGGAGAGGACTCAAGCCCAAACCTGGACAGCTCACCTCAGCCAAGTCCACGTCTCTGGGGGAAAGAAGGTGGGTAAACGAGGCCACCTGCCTGCCCCTTGTGAAAAGAATGCAGCAACTTTATGAAGAAAAAAAAGTTTGGTTTTTTCCCCGAATAAAGCTTTTGCTTAAAGAACTTATGATAACAGCAAAGAAAAGAAGAATGGGGAAGAAAAAAAGTAAAGCATACATTCCTTATTCTAACCAAGAAGCCAAAGAATGCTCCTCCGTGTTTACAGCATAACACCACGTGCCTCTCCCAACAGAAACCAGACAGGATCCCATTGCAAGCCCACGAAGGTTTGAAGGAAAGCTGGTCACTAAGATGGGCAAGGAGATGCCCGTGGGTGGAGCACAGGGCAAGGGCAGCAGAAGGCAGTGGGAGAGCGCCTGCCTGCGGGACTGGTAAAGGCACTGCAGCACCAGCTGGACTCACAACTCAGGACGCACCGCGACCCACCAAGTGTGCTGACTTCAGAGCTCAATGGGAAAACGGTGACACCCACTGCCGAGCACGCTCCGTCTGAGGCTAGGCCCCTCCGCCCGAGGACAGCCCGAGAGCACAAACACAAGGCCAGAGCAGCACCCTTCCAGGCCTGTGGAGCACAGCTCCTGTGCCTGCTGAGAGGGCTGCTCCTGGCACAGCAGGCCCAGAGGATGGCATCGTTCACCTGCTCCAGCCTGCAAGGGCTCCCAGCGCGGATGTTAGAGCTGCTGCCGCTCCCGCGTGAGCTCCCCTGTGAAGGTGTCGGTCTGCTCTGGAGCACGCGGCCTGGAGCAGCTTTCACGCAATAAGCGGCAGCTGAGTTACAGCCCTACCTCTGTCTTGAGTCTCACTTTAAAAAAAAAAGGTAACTACCCTTCCAGCCATGTCCAGAGCTGTCATGGCTCCAATGAACTAAGAGCAGTGACAGAGAAGGGCCTCAGAGTGTCAAGGGCACTCTCCAGGTGGGCACGACACTCCGCGCATCAATGAACTTCAAGCACAGACCCAGCTGGGCTTAACTGGCTTCTGATCAAACCACAGAGTAATTGGGTTGTGTGTCATCAATCATTTTGGAATTCCAGTTCAGAGGCAAGGATGGCGTCTAGATGCTCCTAGAGCAGCGGTTCTCAACCTGTGGGTCACGACCCTTTTGGCAGTCGAATGACCCTTTCACAGGGGTCGCCTAAGACCATCCTGCATATCAGACATTAACATTATGATTCATAACAGTAGCAACATTACAGTGATGAAGTAGCAACGAAAACAATTTTATGTTTGGGTCACAACATGGGGAACTGTATTTAAAGGGCCAGAAGGTTGAGAACCACTGCCTAGAGTGACAGGTTCACTGATGGAGACACCCACCCGTCTCATCCAACAAAGGACCCCACGCTGGGAACGCGCCCTGTGAAGAGGGAGGAACTGAGAAGGAGACGTGCGTAGATGTGCTCAACACCACAGCGCCAGCCTTGACCGAGATGGGACTTGAGCGGCCTGGGGACCCAAGCACCCCAACCCGCAGCACCTTCAGTGTGAAGTCCGTGAGGAAGCCCTCCTGGGAGCTCCCAATGAGAGGCCCAGGTAAGGGGCGGGGAGCAGGAGCCCACAGACAAGCGTGGGCTCGCAGAGCCCTGCAGCTCACAGGCTGAACGACTCTCCGTGAACGTGGGGAGCAGAGCCTGCTCTGCAGGGCTAACTGCAAAGACTGCGTGACAAACCCCGTCCTCAGTGAGCACACGCTGGGACGCACAGGCACTGACCAGGCCCTCAGCCCGTCTCCTTCCGGGTGAAGGAGGAACTAAGGCCGGACGATACACATTTCACTCACATCTTCAGTCTCGGAGCAGAGACAGAGCTCCGTTTCCTGTGGACAGAAGGGGACCGTCCCTGCAGGCGATACAATGAGAATGAATAGCCTGGCGGTGGAGACTGGCTATGCAATCACCGTTTCTCCAAAACCAGAGCCAAAGGCATCTGAGTGCCAGGGAGCTCCTTCCTTTGAATGTGCAGAGCCAACATCTGCCACCCCAGCTGAAATCAGGATTGGACTGCGAGAACAAAGAAGCTTCCAGCACATTCAGAAAAAGACTGTTGCTGTGTCTGCTCCTTCGGAAGGAGACGACAACCCCCGAGGCAATGCTTTCAGCGAAGGCCTTTGTTGGCTCAGGGAAGAAAGTGGGAGAATCAGGCATTCCTCCCCTTGGTGAGCCAGCTCCTTCACAGCCTGAGTGTTTGCTCAGAACTCAGCAGAGCTATTAGCAACGGCCCACGGGCAGGAGCACCTTGGCCTTCCTGGGCCCGCGACCTCCCGGGGCAGCTTGGACACTCTCCATGTTTACCCAGCGTGCAAGCTGAGCCTGCCTTCAGTGAGTCACTCCATAAGCCTTTGAAGGGTTACTACATTTTATTCCTATAAGAGGCCAATCCAAAGCAGCAACAAAAGAACAGTTAAACACAAGAAAAAACACCTCCTTTGTGCTCCTTGAGAAAGATAGTCTTGGTCATTAAAGAGGTAAAGAGTTTTATTCTGTATAAACTTTCTCTTACAAAGATCAGCCCAGTAATTTTCCAAGGGGGGGTATCAGTCTTCCACTCATACCTGCTTGACAATGAGGAGTCGAAATAGTGTACACACACAATAAAACAGGTTGTCTGGCATTTGGTTCGGTGCCATGTGCATCTAGTTATCAAATGCTGCACACATATTGCCCCAGAATTTAGCATCTTAAGATCAAGATTTTATTTTCCACCTTTCTCTCCCTATTCTTTAGACTAGATGACTTCTACTAATCTACTCCACGTACACCAACATATTTTGCTGTTGTTAATCCTCACTTGAGGATGTTTTTCCATTGATTTTTGGAGAGAGTGGAAGGAAGGAGAGACAGAGAGAAACATCGATATGAGAGACACACATCGACTGGTTGCCTCCTGCAGGAGCCCTAACCAGAGATACATGTCCTTGACAGGAATTGAACCCAGGACCCTTCAGTCCATGGGTCAATGCTCTATCCACTGAACCAAACTAGCTAGGGCCCAACTCCTTATTCTGTCATCTCTATTGAGTTGTTAAGCAGTCAGTAAAAATTTTTAAATTTTAGTTTGGCTACTATATTTTCAGTTTTTAGAATTTCCAATTGGTTCGTATTTTTATAAAAGTTTCTATTTCTTTGAATCATGCCATCTTTCATGCATTGAAAGGATATTTTCCTTTACATCCTTGACCACAGTTATAACTGCTTTCAAATCCTTGTCTGCTAAACCCAACATCTGTGTAATCACATAGTCAATCACTGTTAATTATCTTTTTCTCTTCAGAATTTTCCTGTGTGCTAGTGAGTCTGGATCCTGGCTGCTGTAAGTGCTACGTTGAGGAAACTCGGTATTTGATTACTCTAAAAAACGGTTATGTTTGTTTCAGCAGGCAACTATCTTAGTTGGACCTTAACTGTAAATTCTTTAGGGTGACCGTGCAAATCTCAATACGATTATTTCATCCTTCCCTTAGCTGCGTGGTGCCTGACCCACGTGTGATTCAGGCCTCAGCAGGGATGCAGGCAGTTAGCACAGAGAACTTGGGGCTTGCTTTATCCTTCCCAGGATTACCTCCTTCACCTGCCAGTGGCTGTGGCTGCTTCAAACTGTCTTTCATTCTTTAAGCTAAAAGGTCTGTAGGTTTTCCATCAGAGTTTTAACTGCCCTGCATATACATCTCTCCCTCCCACCCCCTTCACACACACACACACACACACACACACACACACACACACACAAAGTGCCTTCTTCCATGTGTCAATTCAACTCAGAATCTGCCGTTGGGTCACCTTGCAGTGTATTCGCTAAGCTGTCTTTTGTCCTGACTTTTTAATTATTTGTGGGAAGATCAGTCTGATAGTAGCTTACAGGGCCATTAACAAAAGCAGAACCTACAACTCAATCCCCGCCCCACGATTTTCACTTTTTCTCACAATGTTGTGGGCTGTGAATTCAGAAAAAGCTTGCTGGGCAGCTACTCCTGATTCACGGGGCATCAACTAGGAAAGTGAGGTTAGTGACTTCCAAGTTGGAGTCTCACTCACATGTCTGCAGCCTCGGCCCTAATACTGGTCTCTTTCTATCTCCTCTCTGCATCTCCTCCTCCAGGGCTGCTCCACATGGACTTGGCAACTCTTGGCACAGTGACCACGCAGAATCTGCACTCTGACATGGTGATGGCTTCTGGGAGGCAGGCACAGGACCCGCCAGGCAGTGCGGGCCAACACAGAGATGGTGCTGGACCACTCCGACCATATTTTGTTGCTCAAAGTAGTCAAAGAGCTCTAGTCATCCAGATTCAAGAGGATGGGGGAGTGGCAAGGTCACATTGCAGGAATACACGCAGAATGACAGGTATTTGTGTGGCCATGTTTGAAAAGTGGAACCTGCCACACATATACTCAGTATTTGATGAAGCAAAACAAATGCTACTTAAAGTGTTAGGAAGATATAAGCAGTAGTACAACATGAAGCATGTGGTCTAATTCTCCTGCCATCATTTTTTATCATCTTCTCATACCTATCTAATCTAATAAAAGAGTAATATGCAAATTAACCATCACTCCAAGACACCTAAGCCATGCCAACTAGCCAAGCCATGCCCACCAGCCAATCAGAGCGACTATATGCAAATTAACCCAGCCAAGATGGCAGTTAATTTGTATACACAGGAGCAGAGCGAAGACTAAAGACACCCTAGAAGGAAGCCAAGTGCTGCAGAAGGGAGCCAAGCAGCAGAGAAGGGAGTGAGGCAGTGGAGACAGGAGGGAGCGAGGCAGCAGAGACAGGAGGGAGCGAGGCAGCAGAGATGGGAGGGAGCGAGGCAGCAGAGATGGGAGGGAGCGAGGCAGCAGAGATGGGAGGGAGCGAGGCAGCAGAGATGGGAGGGAGCGAGGCAGCAGAGATGGGAGGAAGCGAGGCAGCAGAGATGGGAGGGAGCTAGGCAGCAGAGAAGGGAGCAAAGCCTGCCTTGGCGGGCTTCGTTCCCTTCTCTGCTTCGCTCCGGCTCAGGAAGCCCTATTCTTGCAGGAATCTTCCTCCAATGGGCTTCTAGTTATTGATATAATTACCTCTAAGGTATTCAGCACAAAATAGGTTTCTATGCAATCTACTAAGTTTCCAAAGATTTAATATTATATCCATTTCAAAACTCCTAAAAGAAATGCTTATGTTGCTATAATCCAAAACGTAGGGCACAGATATAAATTGAAATGTAGCTGTTTTTTCTTAAGATAATGTCAATAACTGCTGTTGCCCAGCCAGAGCGGCTCAGTGGTTGAGTGTCGCCCGCTGCACTGAGAGGCTGCCGGTTGGATTTCCGGTCAGGGCACGTGCCTGGGTTGCGGGTTTGATCTCCAGTCCGGGAGCATATGGAAGGCAACTGATCAGTGCTTCTCTTTCCCATCAATGTCTCTCCCTCCCTCCCTCCCTTCCTTTCTCTAAGTATGTCCTCAGGTGAGGATTAAAAAGTAATAGCTGCTATTTTTTGTGTCTAGTAGGTATTAAACAATTTCTAGGCTTTTTAAATACCTGTCTTTTATTGACTATTGTCTAAGGACATTAGGTTGTTTAAATGCATAGGATTAGGCCGAAGATCAACAATGTATAAGAAAGTAGTCTGGCTCAACCACACTAAGGACAAATACAACGCAAATGACAAAAATACAAACCCTAATACAAGTAATCATGGCATTTTCCGTTTATCTGTGGGAATATATACACAACAGACATAGCTCAAGCTACTTTCTAAGCACTGTAAGCTTTGACACCAAGAAAGTGATTACTTTCTCATTTTAAATATTATATTCTAAATGAAGTCACATGTGTCTTAGACACAGTAAGGAACAATCTTACCTTGTCTTGGTTATCTTTATTCTTGTAACACATATTTCCGATCAGACGAATGAGATGAGATCTAAAGCCCTCAGCCATGTTTTTGACGTCCCCTTCCACTCTTATGCAAGCAGAGGTATTGAAGATGTCCGTGGTGTCATTGGCAGTTACATGAATCAACCGTAAAAGATCTATAACAAAAACATCAAACTTCATTTTCCACAGAAGCATTTTTAATATGGTATATTAGTTTTCCATGAACGAATCTAATTTATTTTAATGGATTAAAATCAAATACAGGTAGAATACTGAAAGCTTCCTTTAAATAATGATTAAAAGGCTCTTCTATTTTGCTCTAAAATTTTTCATGAATGGTTTTGGGGACATAAGCCATAATGACGACCCCAACTTGGGGTTTCCATTTATCCACAAAGAAAAGTTAGCTAAACATTTTCCACCATCTTTCTTAGAAAAAGATTTCCAATTTCAACTTCTCTGTGGAAGAACGGCTGTGAGGCCCAGTCAGCTGAGTCTGGAGACACTACCTGTCTGTGAGGAGCCACACCACACACCCAGGAGCACAGGTGTCCCTCTGGCCAGGTAATCAGAAGGTGGCATGTGCTCTCCAGGTGCTGTTTTGGCTACATTAAGAAGAACTGATTAATACTGTCACACTGCATGAAATGCCATAGCAGCCGAGGAAAAGAAGCTGTATTTAAGTGTTTGCGCATTATCTCGTTTAACCAGCTCAACAAACCTATTTAACACAAGCGCCAGCCTGTTTTGTCTTTCAGTCACCGGTGACTGACTGGGCACTTAATGTGTGAAAGGCAGTTACCTCTTCCCCGAAGGAATCAGGCTCCGAGAAGTTAGTAATTTCAGAGTTGAGATGGCAGCTGTGCCGGCCCTAACTCCAAATGCATGCTTTTCCACAATGACTCACTTCCCAGGTTTGTGGTGTTTTAATTATCACTAAAAGCACTGAATTCAAAAATAAAACACTGATACGAGATTGTAACTATCCTCTACAGCTCACTGTGAAGTTGTCTACCCATCTAGGTCCAAATTCATTTTTCTTAGCATATGAGTCTCCAGAATAATTATAACCTTTTCTAAAGAAAAACGTAGCAGCCAGTGAATAGCAACCCATAAGCATGGCTAACCACAAGGAGCAGGTTCTACTTGAATTATTTTTTATTTTTTAAACAGTTTTTTAGCAAAGATGGTAATATTTCGAACACTGACTTCTTGGTTAAAAACAATCCTATATAATAAAAGCATAGTATGCAAGCTGTCCCCTTGACCAGGGGGCAGGGCTGGCCAGGGGAAGGGAGGGAGGCCCTAGATGATAGCCAGCAGCTGCTAGGGATCCTACCAGTGCACGAATTTTGTGCACTGGGTCTCTAGTTTTCTATAAAAATCAAAGACACAATAACTATTTGTAAGGCACTATTCTTCGTGCCCCATAAATATGACTAGGAAAATTTTTATTAACAAATTTGGTAAAACTACAGTGATATTAAAAATGCTATCATCACCCTGACCAGTTTGGCTCAGTGGATAGAGCATTGGCCTGCAGACTGAAGGGTCCCAAGTTCGATTTCAGTCAAGGGCATGTACCTTGGTTGTGGGCACATCTCCAGTAGGGGGTGTGCAGGAGGCAGCTGATCAATGTTTCTAATTCTCTATCCTTCTACCTTCATCTCTGTAAAAAAAAAATCAATGAAATATTTTTCTTTTTAAATGTTATCATCTTCGAAACTGTGCTCCCTAACCATCACAGGCCCTGGTGATGAAACAGCCCCAAGAGCACCATGTGGCAGGCACTGGGACCCTCACATACTGATGAGGCAGCCTGAGTCAAACAGCAGGGCAGGGGCAATAGCCTGAACTGTTACCAAAACACCACAGTTCCTCCTAAGAAAAATATTCCCCCAAATCTCAAAAATCTAACAACACCCTGAAAATTCCAGATCCGTGTCTGAACTTACAGTATGAAGTCAGAGGTTTCTTGATGAAAAACAACAGTACGTGCTGGCTCACTCACCAATGGCTCTCTCCAGCAAGCCAGGGTACACCTGCAGGTAGCCGAGCAGCTCGGTGTTGGCAGTCATCTCACACAGGACGTCTAGGAGCCTAATTGTAGCCAGGGCCTCGTAAGAAGAGAAGGAAACATTCGTTTTTAAATCCAACTAAATTATCTGACTGCTTTAAATAGCTGTGAGAGAATGAACTACCACAGTAAGTACGAAAGAGTCAGTGCTTCTCACATATCTAAAGAGAGAAACAACTATCAAAACCAAACCAGAAGTATCAGAAATGGATGGGAACAACCAGCTGCGCTAGCAGACGCCACCACTAAGAAGGCAAGATTATGTGTCTTATTGGAGCAAAGAACCAGAGAAGTGCTCATCCAAGCAAAAATACCTTCCAGCAGTGGAACGAGTGTTCAAAATTACTAGCTACACACATCACGTTTATGCAGATTCTTTCCTTATAAAGCGTTCCCAGCAAGCAAGTTCACTTTACAGATACAGATATACCATGAACTACATTAATTTCATGTCCACAGGAATCCTGTAAAATGCTGTGGTGCAAAGAGCATTGGCAACAAGAATCTGCATTATTTCTGGATAAATATAACCTATAGACAATATCTTGGAAAGCTGGAAAATATATTATTTGGAAATGCTAGTTCACACAGCTACTAAAGAATTTATTACCAAATAGACTACATGCCCAAGAAAATACCAGCTACCAATGGCATGGTACTAGGGAGTCAAAATAAAATCTTTTTAAAAAATTATATATTTCTATTGATTTCAGAGAGGAAGGGAGAGGGAGAGATAGAAACATCAATGGTGAAAAAGACTCATTAACTGGCTGCCTCCTACATGCCCTACACTAGGGATCAAGCTGGCAACCTAGGTATGTGCCCTGACCAGGAATCAAACCACAACTCCTGGTTCATAGTTCAATGTTCACCACTGAGCCACACCAGCTGGGACAAAATAAAATCTTAAAATGCAATTTTTGCACAGACTTTGAACCTCATTTTTAAAGTACACATTAATTGGCAAAATGTGATACATGCTATAAATTTAGGTCATAAAGGTAACACTCTACAAAAGAAAAATAAGTTATCTTCTTTTTGCTAATTCTAACTGCATTTACTATTTTGTAATTCAGAGATTTAAATACTATTTTAGTGTTGCAATCTCAAATAAACAGCAAGACACAACACACATTTTGAATGCCTTGCATTTTAATTTTATTTCATAGCTCCAATTGCTGGTTTAAAACTTAGAGGGAAATCCTATATAATAAAGAGGTAATATGCAAATTGATGGTCACGCCCTCACAAGATGGCTGCCTATGACCAGGCCAGCAGGGGGGTTAGTGAGGGATGACCAAATGACTGAACAAGCAGGCTGCGTGGGGCAACTGGCTGGCAGGGGTTAGTGAGGAACCACCAAACAACTGAACAGCAGGCTGCGGGGGGCAACCAGGCCAGCAAGGGGAGCAGTTGGGGGCAACCAGGCCGTCAGGGGGATTTGGGGGGGCAATTAGGCTGGCAGGGGGGCAGTGAGGAGTGACTAGGCCAGTGGAAGGGCAATTGGGGGTGACCAAGTGG
>PVJC01009079.1:10122-46944 GCA_004026665.1 Murina feae | reverse complement strand
GAGTAGCTGTCCTAGCCCCTCCCCGAAGGCCTAAGAGGCCAAGGTCAGCCTCCAGATTTCTGTGAACCTGGGCTTGAGGGTGTGAGCCTGGGTTCTGGAAACCCCAGAAGGATCCTGCTTCCAGGTGTGCACTGGGGTGGGGAGTGGGTGTCAGCGCCAGAACCTCAAGACAAGAATGTGGCCCAAGCACTCGTGGGCTCAGGGCTACTTCCAAGGCAGAAGCCTGGAGGAACAAACCCTCGAAGGAACCACAGGCAGGTCCTGTGGGGCAGGGGCCACGCTTGGGCGGAGCTCTGGTGACCAGCCTGCTGAGCACTGGTCATGGCCCCTGCTGAGACCTAGGGAGGGGGGCTGAGCACAGCAGGACCCGGGGACGGTGACAGCCACTGCCCCAGAGAGACCACCGTGGTTGAAGAAGATGCCTCCCTCTCAGTTCCTGTTGGAATTCAAACAAAAGCAGCTGTTGCAAAGATGCTGCTGAGTTCTGACCAATTTCTGAACTTGACTCTTGACAGGGACACAAAGAATAGCAGAGGAGCTGGCAGCGGAGAAGGCGGTGGGGGGAGATCCCGCCTCAGTGAACAGGCATCTGGAAACAGCGTCAAGCTTGGTGCCCGTGTCAGAGGTAACTGCTCTGGAGCTGGCATGCTGCACTTTAGTCCTCGGTCCTGCCAGTAACACCCTGTGCAGACACACCACCTCTAACTGGCCGTTCCAAGGGCCAGGCTGGAGGCTCTTCATGGCCCACCTCGGGGTGAGCAGGGCGGAGGCAGTCCCCAGGGAGCAGGTTGTGGAGACCTGGGCCTGGACAGTGTGACCAAAGCTTCGGGAGCTGAGGCCACGCTGCAGCATTGACAAACCCGGGCGCTTGAGGGCTGAGAGGAGGGGCACCGGGAAGGCACGAGGGTAAAGGTGGGTTCTTTGGGGCTCACTGAACTCCGATGACTGGGTTCCTGCCCGAGATGGCATCTCAGAGCCCGCAGCTGGGCAGGAAGAGGAGGAGCAGCCGGGCCTCCTATCTCTGAATCACCCAGCATTTCCTGTCTTGGGGAGAAAACCCGATATGTGGTCACTTTAAAACCAACCATCTTCTAGCTGAGTTCCTATTTTTGAGATTCTTCTCTTTCCTTGTTCTGCTCTTTCTCTCCTCCTCACACCCACAGGGAGGTCTCTGGAAATGAGAGTCTGGATGACATTGCTCCTTAATCTCCGCAGTTCCCCAAATTAGATTGTATTCCCAGTTAATACATTCAACTACGTTACATTTCCATTAGCAAACCCGGGCTGCAGTGAATGAGCTCACCCCAGACATGATGACTCGCCTGGTGCACAGAGCAGACCCACCCTGCTGAACCCTTGCCCAGCAGGGACCTGGTGCAGGGACCTGGGCAGTGAAGGGCAGAGAGAAAAGGGCTCAAGAGCAGACCTGGAGCCAGGCCCAAGACCAGGCCCTCAGCCCAGGTGCTGGAAAGCCCGCCACCAATTTCAACACAGAACCACTCTGGACTCCCATCCTCGGGTAGGCAGTGACGACAAACCTTCCAATGCAAAAGCAAGCAGGCCCTCAGTCCCATGGCAGGTCACTCAAGAGTGTCCACTGTCCTCATGTTGGAACACGGCCCGAATGCTCTCATCAGCCCTTGCTTTCACTGGAGATATTCCTATCTCTGAGCACTGATGCCCAGTGCTGCTCAGGAGAACGGAAAAAGCCCACACTTCTGTGCAATGTCCTGACTGAGGCGGGGCTGTCATGGGCCCCCTCTGTCCGGTTTTACGTAGGAGGTAGAACCGTGTGGCCCTAGCAGCCCCTCCACACCTCACAGGGGAGCTTCTCCCTTTCCCACGCATCTGCAGAAGTCACCTGGCTCACATTTATCCATGCCACTTAGGGGGAAGGTAAGTCTCTGACGGGCAGCTGTTAAACCAGCAGCTTCCCTCCGCATTTCCAGGGCCACTGCAGACCCACCCAGGCCTGGGACAGCTACGACCTCAAGCAGCAGGCACTGGGTGGCCCTGGCTTTTGGAGATCCTGTCCTCACCCTCAGCCTGTCCTGAACCACAGGACCTAACAGCTGTCCACTTGTGCTTGCTGGGCTGCTGCCTCCCACCCCTGGCAGCCTTAACTGCACTCGGCTCCGACAGGGTCTTTCCCAGCACCTGCCCCGCAGTCCTCCAGTCCCACTGTCTGGTTCTCTGCCTGTCCATCCCCCACTTAGGGGCCCGGCTCCACTGTTGGACACTGTGCTCCTAACATGGCCACGCCCTCCTGCACACTCACATGGCTCCTCCACCCCTCGCTGGGCCTCCTTTAAAGCCTCTTCTCTTCTTCTTCCTCCCAGTCATTTGGACCATCCTGCCCATCCCAAGAGCCCAAGAGCCTGGAAGGTCAGCCCATGGCTCGAGCGCCAGGCAGGCTTCTATCCCAAGGCAAGTGGACCTCACCAGCCTGGTGGCCCTTGGCAGGGGCTGAGGCAGCCAGCGAAGGCCAGCATCCACCTCCCAGAGAGCCATCCTGATATGAAGACAGGGCACCCCCACACCTCCTGAGAGTCAGGGGAACCACCTTGTGCCATTGGGGGAACGTCAAGAGCTGGGACCTTGGATTCAAAGATCCCTAACCTGCTGTGACCCTGGGCAGATGAAGTGGGGGTGACGCTAGTTCTGACTCCTCCGGAGGCTGCCTCATACTTAAAGGAGGTAACATGTGTCCAGAGCTTATGTCCGCACATAGTACGTGCTCAGTAAATGTCAGCTTTGCGAACTCTCTTGGAATGAGGTAAGTGGTAACTAAGTAAACTGAGTAGGCGGTGCGGGCCCATCGCTGGTTCCGGAGGAGAGAACCATGTTGCAGATGCAGGGAACATGAGGAAGTTTGAAGGGGACCGTGTGTAAAGGCGCACAGGGAAATTCAGTGCAGAACAAAGATGGACTCGGAAGCCAAGGTGGGGCAGGATGGGCTTTTGAATACACAGGACAGGTGGGCGGGGCCTCTGGGGAAAGGGACTGTGCCTCAGAGTTCACACTGCACAGCAGTGTGAACCTCTGGCGGCGCGGGACTCAGCTGGGACACCGAGACCGCACACGCGTGAGAAGAAATGTGGTGGCTTCCTCTTGAACCTTTCAACCATGACTCCAATCCAGAGGTAACAAGACATTGATACACACGACGGGTGAACAAAAAAGCGTGGCAACGAAAATACCAAAGAGTTGAAAAACAACGGACTAACCGGGAGAAAATATGTAACATGTGCTGCAGCCAAAGGCCAGAAGCCTCCTCTAACATGAACTCGTTAAAAAGGGCCAGAAAGTGGATGGAAATGGGAGGGACAGGCACAATCAAGTCTCAAAAATATATGTGTGGCCCTTAACATATGGGAGAAGTTCAGATCCACTCATAAATTAGAGAGCTGCAAATGAACGCAGAGAGACCATTCCTCCTTCATCAGACGGTGAAAGGTCAATGTGTGGAAGGAAACCCAGTCTCCGTGAGGCTGTGGGAACCAGCCCTCCTCTCCCGCAGTTGCTGGGAGAGCGCTGGTGCAGCCTTTTGGCGGCAACGTGCTGAACGGCAATGACACGTGCTCTCACTGTGGATCCAGCAAACCCGCTTCCAGGTCTCGACCCTGCTCCAACTACACAAAAAGGTCATTCATTCAACACGACCTAAAACTGGGGAGTATTGTTAAAACCTAAGTGTCCCTTGTTAGGAAAGTGGTTAAAAAACTGAGCACAGTGGGGTATTACTCAGATGTAAGAGTGAATGAGCAGGCTGTGCACTGATAAGATCTGATTTATAGGATATACTGTCAAATGAAAAAAACGTGCCAGAAGAGAATCTATAGTATAATATACTTCATGTTACAAAGAGGGGGAATATAAGAAAAATGGTTACACCTATTTATTTGTGGAAAAGAAATACAAGCAGGAAAGGCAGTGAGTAAGACTGGTTACACAGGAAGTGGGTGGGAATGTGGGGAAGAATGGGGAGTGGGGATGAGGGGCAAGGGCACCTCTCTGGGCCTCCCTTTGAGTGTCGCTCTGATGCTAGGTGCCCCAAGGTGATGGTCTGCGTTCCGTGTCAAACTGGCCACACCTTGGTCCCCAGTTATTCAATCACACATGGCCCTGGCTGTTCCGGAGATGCTCACAGCTACGATAAGCTGGCTTTGGGAAGATTATCTTGGATAGTGTGGGGTGGGCGGGACCCCACCTGGTCAGTTGAAAGGCCCTAAGACCGCGATAAGAAATTCTGCCTCAAGGCTGCAGTACCCACATTGGACTTGCCAGACCCCACCCTCTTGTAAAACAATTCCCTGAAGTAAATATTGCTATAGACAGCGTTTCCTACCCCAGGTTTAAAGGGGAATTCACCCATGTTCTCATGGTGCATGTTTGCATGGTTCCCTTGATTACATCTAAGGCCCTGGTATGAATATGCGTGATCTATATCTATATCTATATCTATATCTATATCTATATCTATATCTATATCTAATCTGTGTCTGTGTCTGTATCTATGTCTATGTCTATGTCTATGTCTGTGTCTGTGTCTGTATCTATATCTATATCTGTGTCTGTATCTATATCTCTATCTATATCTGTGTCTATATCTCTATCTATTGTCTATATGTCTGTACCTGTACCTACATCTATCTATCTATCTATTATCTACCTATCTATCTAGCCATCTATCTACCCATCTTGGCTTCTAAACATCATTCTTTAATCAAAGGAGCCAGGGCTTCTTGGAGAAGTGGCTGATCCCAGGGCTGGGGCAGAAACTGTACAAGAGGAGCCTGGGACATCTCTGTGGCACCTAAGGAACATGAGAGCACTCTAATGGCTGAAGCTGGGACAATTTAAGAACCTTGTGAGGACAGTGGACCTACCAGATACCCAGGATCACCTCCCACCTCAAGGTCAGCTGGTGAGCAACCTTAGTTCTGCTGCATCTGCTTCCCCTTTGCCATGTAATGTAACATGTCATGTCATGTAACACATCATGTAATGCAACATGTAATGTAATGACATTGCCACACATGTCATCCCATGTAACATATGCTATGTAAGGTATAACGATGTTGCTAGAATAAGGGCTTTTGCTCCTTGCTCCCTCAATTATCTTGATTTCCTTTTTTAAAAATTATTTTTAAATTGTTTTTATTGACTTTAGAAAGAGGAAGGGAGAGGAAAAGAGAGAAACATCCACTGGCTGCCTCCCGCATGCACCCCCACCAGGGATTGAATCCGCAATCTGGGCATGTGCCCTGACCAGGAATCGAACCTGAGATCATTCAGTGCATGACACTCAACCAACTGAGCCACACCAGCCAGGGCTTGATTTCTTTTTAAATAAAAGGCATTTCCTGGGCCCCTCCCCCCACCCCATGCTTCTATTTCTGGCTGTATCGCCACTGGGCTCTGAGGACGGACAACTCCCCTGGGCCCGAGTGGTAATCATTCCTCCTTGCGAACCAGCCGCTGTTGGGAACCGGCTGTGGTGGCTTCAGTCTCGCGCGACGTCACCACTGCTGCTGTGGGAATACCTCTAGTGTTGTCCCGGCTTCTGCTAGGTGACAGCCTGCAACTGGCTGCACAAACCCAGATCACTCACGCAGAGGAGGGGCAGGGCACGTGAGCAGGGGCCCCAGAGAGAGCGAGGCCTCTGCCGTGCATCACAGTGACAGGCAACCTGCCTGAAGAACAAGCGGCTCTGATTGTTAACACCCGGCCCTGCCCCCAGTTTCTCACTCGTGACTGACTTTTCAGTTTAGAAAATGAGACCTTGAAGGACAAGAATGAGGGGACCCAACCGTCCCCAGGGCTCCTGCCTCTTCACACCGGCTCTGCTCGGGCTCCGGGGGCTGAGGTCCTGGCCCCGGCCTCTTTGAGGCGAAAGGGAGGCAGTGGATGCACCCCGCCGGGTGGGAAGAGGGACATTTTGGTAGAAGGACTGAGTCATGAAGGGGAAGGCTCAGTGTCCGCTGTCCACCGTGGGGTGCCGTGGCCACCCTGCCAAGGACAGCCTTCCCGTGACTCCAGGGTGCTCCTAGCATGAACTGGCGAAGGGCCTTGGCCTGACCACGGGGACCTCTGCAACCTGGTGCCTGTCAGACTCGGCCACGAGGCCCCTGGGCACTGGGCCACGCTCTCCGTGGTCCCCAGATGCCTGCACTTGGATGGGCCACAGGAATCTACATCTGGACACGACCCTAACGGGACACTCCTCTCCTGCTGCGTTTAGGATCCCTGGTCATTACAGACCTCCTGCCCCTCACTGTCTGCACTTACCTTTCACTGGCCCCTCCTTCCCCCTCATCTGTCCCCCACCCATGACCACAGCCTGTCCGTCATCCTGCACTGTGGTGAAGACCCTCACCAGGCCCTGTGGCCCCAAAGTCCCCCCAGCCATGTCCCTCCCGCCAGCAGACACACTTGACTCACTCGATGGTCTTGCCCCAGTCACACCACAGCGTCCTACCGATGGCCTCCATGTCCACCTTGAAGGGGGCGAGACAGATCTCCTGCAAGATGGCATCATGGTCGACGTCCGGGCAGGCGGTGGCCATGAAGAGGTGAGGTACTGCAAGGACAGCATGTGGGGACTGTCACCCTCTGGCCTCATTCCCACCCACCCTCCCCTGCCTTCCTGCCCACCTTCCCTGCAGGTCCGGGCTCTTCCGTGACACATACACATCCATCTAGGGCTCCCATCCCAGAGGCACCTGGGGGCTGCCATGGGGTCTCACTTGTCCTGAGAATCCAATGTGTGGGGGCACCGGGCACAGGTCTGACACGCATCCTCACTCAACCCCTAACATGTTCCCAATACCTCCACTTCACAGATGTGGAAACTGAGGCAGTGAGAATGATCGCTGGGGCTGGACCCAGGCTCCTCACTCACAATGCCACGAGGCCTGTCCATGGAGTGAGGAGGAGGACTTGCCTGTGGTGGTGGTGGTGACACAGCAGGACAGGGTCCTGTCGCAGGGGAGGTGGGGACCTGGCTGCACCCGTCCAGCCTCATCCGAGAACAGCCTCTCTGATGGTTCCCACCCCCTCACTGCCCCAGGACCAACCCTGTCTCCCCACCAGGACGCTTTTCCCTGCAAACCCCAGACCCAAAGGTCCTCCTCCCCTGCCCTCCCTCCCCCATCCCTCCTCCTCCTCCATCTCCTATCCCTCCCCCTCCCAGGGCCCAGGGCCCAGACTACTTCCTCAGCACCTCATTTGGGTGGTAGAACATTTCCTTCTTTTCTGAGGACCTTTTGTGCTGCCCTGTCACCGCCCACTCTTTTCTGATACATGTACATCCTCCCAGCAGCTCTGCATGTTAATATGCGTCAAACAAACAAGATGACAACTCCCAACTTCATTCTGTGTGGGCGTGAGGCTGGCGCCTGTGACCGGCCCTGGAGGTCCGGAGCACGGAGGACCCTCCTGTCTGAAAGGGCTGGTTTTAGGGAGAAGGAAGACGACCACACATCTCAGCCAGGGCTCTCTGCAGCACGGAACAGAGCCACTCGGCTGACACGACATCGGACAGACCTGTCACAAGGACGCCAAGTTCCCAGAAGGGCAGATCGTCCAGCAGAGCTAGTTGCCAGGGCAGGGCAGGCCGGAGGAGGGCACCTTCACTGGTAACCAGCAGAGAGTGCTGGTGTTGGGGGCCAGGAGTGCTGCTGTTCCCTCCCCTGTCCCTGGTCCCTCCCAGTGCATTCTGGTCAGTTTCTCCCTGTGACCTCTGGGCCATGGAGCACAGCCCTGCCCCTACCCCACTGACCTGCCCTGTCTGGCAGCTGCAGTGCTCACCCTGGAGCAGGACTGGCCCCTCCCCAGTTCCTGGCCTTGACCCTGGCTGGGCTCTGAGTTGGTTCCCCTGAATGCTGCATCTCTCACCTCTGCCTCCCCAGGGTGGGACCCTGCTCTCTAGGGATGGAGACCCCACTTCTCTCCCTGCCTTGGGGAGCCAGAGTGGCCTTGCTGTGGGTGAGGCTGGCCAGCTGCCAGGGAGCCGGAAACCATAGTGGTTTAGGTGCAAGAGAACAGCTCACTTCTCTTAACCAGCCTGATGCAGTTTTTTCCGTCGGAAAGAGAGACAGTATTATAGTTTAAAGCTGAATAAAATTGCCCAGAGTTTTAAATCCAGCTGTTTAGATTCCATTCCTGTGAGACTGCAAATTGATTCATTCATCACGGCTTTGAAGGCCATGAGCAGACGCACTCCTTCCGTGAGTCAGGACAGGAGCTGTCGGGCACATGCACCATTGGGAATTCAGAGACAGGGCGCCTCTGTCCACGGCAGGAAACCGCCCCTGAGATGAGTACATAGGCAGGAAGGCAGGGGAACCCTGAGCACAATGATAGGCAGGACTGCCCCCATCCCCCTCCGGTCCACAGGGCTCCAGGCTGAAGGGCAGCTGCATGGAGACCTTGGAATCCTGGTTTCTAAGGAGAAATGAGGGCCCAGCAGTGGGAACTAGGTGGGCCTCACTTTAAGCCTCCCAGTCTGTCTGCACAGGTGGCATGAGGGCCATCCTACTGCGGCTGATTCCACATTTGCAGAGAGAACCACAGAACCCCCATCGTCGTCCTTCTCAAGCTGGGGGAGCCCAGTGACAGTGGGGAGGAGCTGGGGAAAGGGCCCTCCACTGGGAGGCCCGCTGGTCAGAGTGACCAGTCTGGGGGCTAAAAACAGAGCCTCCCCTATAGGAGCAGCCCAGGTGCCTACAGGGACTCACACACCCCTCACCTTCCAGGCAGCACAGAGGAAGCCACACAGGCTCCTGCAGACCTGTTCCCCTCTTGGCCAGTTTATTTATTGGAGAAGTGGGACAGTTCTCCCCCAACCCCCCATGAACTTATAGGGCTGCTTTCCAGAGGATTCATTTTAAGGATCCCACCTGAAAATGAGCAGCTCATCCATGCGGTTTCAGTGTGAGCCACCCTCAGCAACTCACAGGATACTCGGGCCCCTGGGGGTCCAGCAGGGACAAGGGGGAGGGTGCTGGGGAGAGGGGAGGGTGCTGGGGAGAGGGGAGGAGGGGGAGGTAACAAAATTTGCAGGACACTTTCAAAGGTGGTGGATATAGATTCACGCAGTCTTGAGTCCACACAGGTGTACACATATGTCAGAACCCTCCAGATTACACACTAATATATTCAGTTATTCCATGTCAATTATACTCCAATAAAACTGTTTAGCAATGAATGTGAAGGAAATATCAAGAGTGGGCTATCTCTGAGTGGTGTCATATGGGTGATCTTTATCTCCTGCCTTTTGCTCCCATATATTGTCCACAGGTTAAAAACATACTTTATAAACTATTATCCCTGTATTCTCTGCACATCGTCCCTTAACCCTTTGGAGAAAGCTTTGCTCGGCAGGTTCTGGCTGCAGCCATGAATCATAAACGCCTACTCAACTGTCAAGGCCTGGTCAACCATCACCTCCTCTGCCCCGCACAGCACACAGTTCTCTGACGGTCAGCGTCTCGCATGTAGCAAACCTTCCTTAGCCCACGTAGACCTGAGCCAACAGAGTCTGCGGCCATCACCTGTTTTGGGTTCTCCTGGTCAATTTCAGCTACTGTCCCTGGCTCTGGCCTAGAGATGCTGTGTCCCCTCCCTCCCCTTCCTTGAGGTGCCTGCTTGTGCTGGATGTGGGGGACCTGTTAATATGTCCCCTGAATCCACAAGAAAATGGGATGCTAAGTCAGGTAAAAGAAGAAGTGGCATCCAACAGGTGAGCAGTGGTGTCAGATGAAGTCAGCCTAGCAACGATAAACCACAGTGTTGTCCCTGACAAGGTTAAATCCCACGGGACGAACCCCGAGGGGAGCCTCATGCCCAGCAGGAAGCCACCAGCACAAAGACAGAGAAGATACGGAGAAAGCGGACCCCTGCGCACTGCTGGTGGGAATGGAAACAGTGCACTTGCTGTGAACAGGTTAAACAGAGTTATCATATGACCTAGCATTCCACTGGTAGATATACGCCTCCAAAGAACTGCAAGCAGGTCTCAAATAGACATGTACACACACATGTTCATAGCAGAATCATTCACCATAGTCAAAAGATAGAGGCAATCAAGGTATCCATTGACAGATGAATAAACAAAGTATGGTCCATCCATACAATGGAATATTATTCAGATTTAAAAAGGAGAAAGTCCAGTCCAGTTGGTGTTGCTCAGCAGTTGAGCATCAACCCAGGAACCAAGAGGTCATGGGTTCGAATCCTGGTCAGGCACATACTCAGGTTGCCATCTTGGTCCCCAGTTGGGGAGGGGGAGTGCAGGAGGCAGCCTATCGATGATATTTCTCTCTCACTGATGTTTCTATCTCTTTCTACCTCTCCCTTCATTTCTCTCTAAAAATCAATAAAAACATGTTTAAAAAAAAAGGAGAAAATCCTGTCACATGAATGAACCTTGAGGACATTATGCTGAGTAAAATAAGCCAGTCATGAAAGGGCAGATTCTGCAGGGTCCCACTTACACGAGGTTCCTACAGTAGCCAGAGTGAGAGACAGAAAGTAGAAGGGTGGGGGAGGGGATGAGGAATGTGTGTTTAATGGGGGCAGAGCTTTAGTTTGGGAAGATGGTGATGGTGGGACAACAATGTGAGGCTACTTAATGCCACTGAACTGTATACTTAAAGTGGTTAAGATGGTAAATTTTGTGTTATGTGCATTTTATGACAACTTTAAAGAGCACTGAGCGAGTTAAAGAAGGTTCCACCATAATATCTCACCATGGGAACGTGCCTGCAGGGATTGCATGGTGGATTCCCGCACAGAGCATGCAGGAACTCAGCAAAGAGTCAGAAGACAAGAGTTAAAATTGGGAGTGGCTGGGGAGATAGGCCTTGCTTACAGGTGACCTATCCGAAAAGCCAAGGGTGGGGAAGAAGGAAAAACAAAGCAAGAAGCAAGCTCTGTGGGGAACTGAGTGCAGGGAGATGGCCAACCACAGAACAAATGTACAAAAAAGGAGCTTTCCTCTGTTCCAGCAACAAGTTAGAAAATAGACTGGGAAAATATCCCACTCACAGTAGCAGCCAGAACCCCACAAGATTCCTAGAAGTTGAACCGGTAATCTGCAGGTCCACAAAGGCAGAGGAGCGGTCACGATATTCATCCTCCCCATCAGTTCATAGGTCAGTGCAATTACCGTCCAAATCCCATCAGACATTTAGCTCAGAAACCAGGAGCATCCCAGATGAATCAAATGTTTTTACAATGTGAACGTTCGAAGAATCACTTAACTTCAGGACCATCCCTCTCGTCCAAGGCTCTCACTGCAAACGCCCTGACCACACCCCTCTTCTGTGTCCTGAACTTGTGCAACACCTACCTACCTGCCATGGTCCCTGAGTGTCCAAGGGGATATGGCTGCTGTGGATGGGGCTGCCAGCTTTAGTGGGCAAAAATACAAGACGGCCAGTTAAATTTGAATGTCAGATAAACAATGATTTTTTAGTACAAGTATTCCCCAATTGCATGAGACATATGAAAACTAAAACGATTTGTCACTGATCTGGAATCTGAATTTGACTGGGACCCTGGGTCTAACCCTGAAGTCTAAGCTCCCACCCTCCACCTGGGCCAGGAGCCAGGCTGACCCCCACCCCCACCCCCACCCTCTTCCTCACTGCCCAGGCCCAAGCCCAAGGCCCATCTTCAGTTTCATCTCTGGAACTCTCTGGAATTTCCACTCTTTCCATCTCAATCTTCTGTCTTCACCCCACCCAGTCTCCCTCCCCTGGTCCCCTGCCTGCACTCCCACCCCAGTCCATACTGTGAAGTAGCCCAAGGCTTTTAAAGCAAACTCTCATCACCCCCTTTAATATCCTGCAGGTTTCCCCTTTGTCCTTGGAATGAAATCTGAGCTCTCTACCTTGGCCCAGAGGGTGAGTCCTCCAGCTCAGCGGTGGGTCAAATGCTTGGCCACAAAGGCTTCCTAGGGCCTTTGCACAACTGCCCTGGGTCTGCAGGCTCTTCCCCAGCTCCCGGAGCTCTGATCAGCCAGAGCCCTACGCTTATTTCTTCTGCATAAGCAGCACTATGTATGTTTACATGGAGCAGGGCTTCTCGGCCCCCAGCTGGGCCATTCTTCCTATGGGCGCTGCTCGGGCTTCTACTTTCCAGGACTCCCTCCTGGTGATGACACTATGTGTGTGACCCACTTGTATGGGACAGAGAGAGGTTTTTAGGAGAAATGGCTTAGTGCTTCCCTGGAGCCCCTTACCTGGCCATCCACCCAGCCAGCAACCCTTTCGTCTTACAAACGGACCCATGGAGCCTTCCAGAGCAGTAAAGGCACATGGGGAGCAAGCCAACCCGGTGTCAACTAGAGGGAGGGATTTCTGTTTACGTGACTATGCTTTCTAGACCTCTTCCCCGTGATGTGACTCGCAAACTGCTTTCATTCCCGTTGACATGTGACCATACGGCAGGCGTTAGTATCCAATTATTTGCTTGTCCTTCGCGGCCTTTTGCCTTCTCAAGTGATGTGTGCTTTAGGACCGTTCCTGGTGAGCCTTGAGGGCGTGGGGTGCAGAGCCCTGAGGAGCAGGATGGGCACTGCATGGGTGGGTCACTGCTTCCTGTCCCCTGGTTGTCTGCAAACTCTGTGCTCACTCAGAAGCTGCGGACATGAGGGACCCAGAGGCGGGCTGACCTGGGGTTCAAGCCTGGCACATGTGGGGGCACTGCCACTGTGGTGTGATGGAGGCTCTGAGGGCCACAGAAGAGGGTCGCCACCCCAGGGTGGCGCATGGGGTGGCCAGAGGAGGCTTCCCTGTGGGCGGTCAGCTGGGAGGGTGGAGGTGGGGGGGCCTGGCAAGGCCTGTGAGACTGGGGGACAGTGAGCTGAGGGCAGAGTGGATGTGGGCCAGGTGGGAGACGAGGATGGCTGGGGTTCTGACCTCTGGTCCTACAGAATCCACTATGGGAACCCACAGGGAGAGAGAGAGGGAGCCCTCAGGGTGCTAAACAAAGGAGACTCTGAGGCCTCATGAGAATAAAGAAAGAAGCCTGGCTGGAGGCTCAGGCCCGGACTCCAGGTCCCCTGCGGAGTCTTGGTTAGTGTGTCTCCATGGGCCCTGCTCCAACAGAGCCGCTTAAATGATGATGGAAGGGATGCCTTTCGCTGTCAAAGAAAACACTAAAATAAGACAATCTTAGGAAAGCACAGCTTTCCACGGACAATAACTTCATTATGTTAAAATGAATTGAGTGCTTGTTTAGGTTGGGAGCCCTCCTGTCCTGCTGTGTTGACATAACCCTCCTCACAGAGAACAGATGAGTTCTCTAGAAACCTTACCCAGCCCAAGGTCACCCTGTCCTGGAGGGAGGGAGGGTTGGTGACCAGGACATCTCTCTGGGGGTGTTGGGAGAGAGTGGGGGCCCAAGGACACTTCTGATGTGGTGCTTCGGACAGGGCAGAGCCTTGTCAGCATTGTGGGTATCTCTTCACTTGCCAGGAAGCAGCTTCAGGGAGAGGCAGGCGGCACAGGCCTGGCATGGGCATTAAAGCCACCTTGGCCAACTCCTCTTTTCCCCCGTCCCAGCTTCTGCTAAAGCATCTCCTCCTTCAGGAGACATTCCCTGAGTCCCCAGTGAAGAAGAGGCTCTTGGGCAGGATGGGGTGCCCTTCTCAGACCCCTCTGTGCACCTGCCAACACCAGGCACTGTCCTGCAAGGGCACACCCAGCTCACATGTGATGGGGTAACAGGGCTGAGAAATCTATCCCATGGCCTTGACCGAGGGGCTCGGAAGGTGTCAGGAGAGCTCTCTCAGGTCATAGGCAGGTGTCCCCACCCTCCTGTGACCCCCTGCCAAGAGGAGGGAGAGTTGGTCCCACAGCTCCAGCAGGAAACAGACTGTGCAGCCAGGGCCCACTGAGGGGCGCCCACCACGCCAGGTGGCCTTCAGGAAAGATTGGCTCTGCTCCTGAAGGAGAGGATGCTGGCAGCCTACCCACCAGGTTCCACTCTCAAGGGCTGGAATCTATCCACACGGGCTCCTGTGTCACACTGGATGGGGTATGAATGGGGTAGAAGCTGTGATTTGGTTCATTCTGGGGAACAATAAAGAGAAAGAAGTTTTCTCAATGAGCCATTTTCCTGACGAAAGGATTCTAACCCAACATTTCCTTGGCGCATTGCTGATTACGGCGTCTGTGTGGACAGGACCATTTCTCAACAGCCCTGGCCTGGAACTGACCGCATGTACAGTGACGGCTGTATGCCTGTGGAATGGAGACAGAATCTAGAAGCTTCTCCCCGCAGGGAGCATGAACAGACACACTGAGCTGATTAGCAAGTAAGATCCTTCAGACCTGGCTCTAGGACTGAAGTGCCTCCGGATTTCATCTGAAGCAGTCATATTGGTTGTATTTACTGGGATGTCCCTGGAGGTGATGGCGACACCTGTGTATGTACCAAGTCAGAAACTCAATGACCCTAGCAGCCTTGCAAAGAGAATCCCACAGCCCCCAGCATGACCCCAAGAAAGGTACGTTTCCCAGGACAGATGTCGGAGGAGTTCCCATGAGTGCGAGTGGGCCCGTCCTCCTGAGTGACTGTGGGCTCTTCTAATCGGGAGCTTACACCACACACAGAATGACCCTGGGTTGTTTGGAAATGCCCTCTTTTCTGATGGATGAAAAACTTTCCATTGGCTACAAACTTCTGAAATGCATGTGGTCCGACCAGAATCGTGAGATGTCAAAAACCATGTGCAGAAAGCAAGCAGACTGAATAAGAAAAGTAGCTTGATTGTAAAACTGTTGCAGATGAGTTCTTGAACCTAACAACTAGCATACTGGAAAAAAAAAATCCGCTATGCCATTCTGGGTAGTAAAGTTTTCATCTCCAAGGAGATCTGGCAAAAGCCACAGCTTGGGAAGAAAACAATGTGTGCTCCTATTCTAATTACTGCCTCTAATAACCTCATAAAGTTGTGTTAGTTTTTTTCCAAGATACAATATTAGCCAGACCTAATATAATTTAAGATTACAGGACTCTGGATTTTCACCAGAACATTGTATCACCTTCTTGGTAAACAAGGAAGGTCTTCTTATGGGATCACTCAGCGCTTTATTCACACATGCTTTAGAGGGTGCAGCTTTGGCACATTAGTAGAGAACGTTTATTTATGATTAAAAAAAAAAAGGACACAATCCTGCTAAAGAGAAATGTTCATTTCTCAGGAAACCAAAACAGTAAGTTCCATGTCAAGCCAAATGAATCCTAACACAAAAGAAGAGGATACTATTATTTTAAGATTTTGCTTTTTTACATAACGTCAGCCAAAACACTGAAGTGGCAAGATCAGTTTTCAGATGACAGTCTACTGATGTTACAGGCTTCCTGCGGATCTGACCCTCCTTGGCAAGGTTTATGAATAGCGAGAGGTGGGATGGCACAGCGCCTGGGTAGTCTTCAGCCCATCTCTCCCAGTGCCTGGACCATCTCCAGGGTAAGCCACACTGCTCCCAGCTGCTCCCCCAGCTGCAAAAATAGCACAGGGGTCACCCCTTCCCCAGCACCATCAGGTGCTTCTGCCTACACTGCCCTTTCTGGGAAAGGCCAAAGAACCAGTAATGGCCGGGGCTACTGGATTCTTCCACTTAAATGACCTATTTAGTTTTCTTAAAAGGTATCTAAATAGCCCTGTGGCTCAGTTGGTTGGAGCACTGTCCCTGTGCATGGAAAGATTACGGATTCTACCCCCAGTCCTGGCACATAAGAGAAGCAACCGATCAATCGACCTGAGTCACACTGATGCTCCCCCCCTTCCTCTCTCTCTAAAAATCAATACAAACATATCCTCGGGAGAGGAATAAAATAAACGGTACCTAAACACATAAACTGAGTCAAATAAAGCTGTTTTAAAAAGATTTCTCATCATTTGATCAAAACTGTGGACAGGGAAGTGAAGGCAACAATTTCTTGCTCCATTTTGCCAAGCCTGGTGCTGGTTCCTGTCCTCACTGGGTTTCAGCTTAGAATACCCCCGGAGAGGGAGCCAGCACACCCAGAGTCCCTCTTAGGATTTCCATTAGCCTGAAGCCTGAAGCACCCACGAAAAGGAGCTGTGGAAATCCCCAAGTCAGCTGGCCGCTTCTGCAAAGACATCTCTGGAAGGTTTATCTGCAAGTCAGCAACTGCTGTATGTTAGAGTCAGGCTTACTGTTTTCACTAATCTCTAGATAAAGGGCTGTGGTTCTGATTTCTAAATACGTGATCTGCCCGGTGTCGCCTAAGGAAGCCTGCAGTGCACAGTGAGGAGGGGGCCACGCATTGTAATGTTACTCCTGAAGATCAGTGAGTCCCAGGGTGCGGGAGAATTGCCCTGTGCCTTTCAGAACTCCCTGCCCCCGCAATGCCCCAAGCTGTCCCGGTCTCCAGAGGATGGCACAGCCCTGCAGGGACCCCGTCCACGCCTGCGGGCCTCTCGTGAGTTGGAGACCTCGGCTCCAAGACGGCCAGCCAGTCGCAACCGGTGAGCTCTCAGCACTCGCCTCCCTTCGAGGGCGCGGAGCGGGCGAGTGGACGCGGCAATGGGGGACAGGGATTGCAGGGGTCTCAGGGCAGCCAGGACCCAGCCCTACTCACCCAGGAGCAGCCAGAGGCTGCACCGCGGGAAGCCGCGCAGGGCCAGGGTCATGACGGTGCAACAGGGCCGAGTTCGCCAGCCGGAGCCGGAGCCGAGCCGAGGTCTGAGTCGTCGCAGCTCCGGGGCGGGAGCAGGATCGGATCGGCGGGAGGCGCCCGCCCGGCCACTGCGGCTCCCCGGGTGGCGGAAGCCCGGCGGGGCGGGGACGGCGGACAGCGCCACGGAGAGGGGAGACGGGCGGGCCAGCACCTGCAGCCGGGCGCTCGGAGGAGACTGCAACAGCGAGGCGATCGACCCACGCGTGTGGTCGGAGGAGCGCTGAGGGCGTGCGGGCCCAGCCAGGGGAGGGCTACGCCCCAGGGGGCGTGCCGCGGCGGCTGCCAGACCCTCACGCGGGATGCACTTTGGGGCTCTGGGGGAGGCCAGCACCGCAACCGATGCGGGGCGCTCCTGACATGTTCGCCGAACAAACGGACAAGTTAAGAACTAGGCGGGCGACGGTGCTGTATTGTGAAAGGCCAAGACCAGTCTTCCGCTCCCACCCCGCCCCCAAGGTGCAGTCACTAAGTATCCCGTGGGGACAAGCTTGGCGCTTGGGGCGAGTCACGGTAATCAAAAACGACAGAGGATCAATGAGAAACTAGAGCGAATACTCCGACCTGTGACCTATGGGATGAGGAACAGCATGGCATTGAAGAGGAGGCAGCAGGCTCGCACAAAGGTCCTGGGGCCAGAGGAAATGGCTCTTTGCCTGGGCTGCAAGGTGGCCCGCGGGGGACTTGCTAAGGGTGGGTGGTGAGAGGCGGGGAGACTGCTAGGGCCTCAGGTCAAGTTCTGACTCTGAACTTATGTAGAAAGATGACAGCATTAGGTTTGCCTTGTGAGGTGGTCACCTTGCATCTGGATGAACGCATTTACAGAGTGAGCAGAGAAGGGCTCCCTGGGGTGACACACTTCCCTGGGGAAGCCTGGGGCAGGAGCTTTCCTGATGCAGGTCAGACAGGGAGACCTAAACTTAGGCCTAGGCAGCTGAGCTCTCAAAGCTTGTCTGGTGGCTGGGTCTCGCCTTAACAATGGTTCCTGTAACAGCCTATTCCAAGACCTCTGAGCAAGTAAGTAAATTCATGCTCGTGCTAATCAACCAACCACTGCCCTTGGTGCAGTGGTTACTTCTCTGTGGCTGAAGAGGACAGAGCCTGGAGCACAGTGAAAGAGCATTTCCTTATGCTAAATGAAGGGGAACAGAGCCACCTGCTGTCAGTTTAGAGACTAGGAGGCAGCTGACAGCCAGGTGGTCATCCATCCACTCCACACACCGGCTAGGGGACTCGGGGCCAGCCACATGTCCATGGCCTAGCGGCCCTAAACGTCCTGAGGGAGGGTCTGCACCAAGATAGTGGGGAACGCCCTAACCTGTTTGCCTCTGTGGATAGAGCGTTGGCCTGTGGACTCAAGGGTCCCGGGTTCGATTCCAGCCAAGGGCATGTACCTTGGTTGCAGGCACATACCTGGCGGGGAGTGTGCAGGAGGCAGCTGATTGATGTTTCTCTCTCATCGATGTTTCTAACTCTCTACCCCTTTCCCTTCCTCTCTGTAAAAAAATCAATAAAATATATTTTAAAAAAAGATGGTGGGGAACGGCACATGCTCCCTTGACTTGATTAGCCCCTCTTGCCACCACTGTGTGGCCTGGCCTCCCACTTCATTCAAGAGACCTTACAACATTGGAAAACTGCGATCAGCAGGCAATGCAGATCCTGCCTTTCAGTTGGTGAAGCTAGTGGGACCACGTGCACATGCACACACTGACTCAACTGTGGTCTTTTTTTTTGTTGTTATTGATTTGAGAGAGGAAGGGAGTTAGAAACATCAATTATGACAGAATCATTGACTGACTGCCTCCTGCAAGCCTCATACTGGGGATCAAGCCTGCAACCTGGGCATGTACTCTAAATGGGAATTGAACTGTGACATTCTGGTTCATGCCAGCTAGGCTGTGGTGTAAGTCTTGAGGACTGGGAAGAGGAGGGTGCAAGGGGATTGTAGGCTAGAGCAAAGGGGCAGTGCAGGGACCGTGCCATGTGAGAAGGGCACGGGTGGTTAGGGGAGGTGAGTGGGGCCCAGTTCCACTGTGTCTCCTGTACTAGGATTCCTATACTGTACGAGCATGCTTCTCTCTGCTCAGACTCTGCCTCCACTCACAGCCTGAACCACCCTTCCCGTCCTTGGCTATGGGCCTCTCATCTCCGATGTGGGCCTATCCCCTTCACTCGTGGCACCTGGGGGCTGCTGGACTTCCATCACTCTCAGCAGGAGCCATTTGCAACACTTTCTCTTTGAAGCTCAACCACAAAGAGGCAAGGTTGGTAAGGGAAGCCCTTTGCCATTTCTCCTGTTTCTCTCACACAAATGAGACAAAGGGCATTTCTCAAGTTCATGTGCTTTGGAAGTTCACAACTCTCTTATACACACACTATGGCACTTTCTTTCCTCATAGCAGAACACTGGCTGGAGAACTATTGAAGAAACTAACATGTTGTATTGAGCATCTCGGTTACATTTATTATCTCCTTTAACTAGAATTAACACTGGCATCAGGCAAAGTCAAACAGAAATTTTTAGCTCCACTTTTTTTTGTGTGTGTGTGATAGTCTTAGTTCTAGATCTCTAGTTATCTCCAAACATAATTACCTATAAATTCCAGTTGATATAGCTAAAGTGCTCTTTGATGTCCCAATAATACAGTCTGAGAGAAGTTCAAAACTCTCTTGGGATGCCAAAGTGGGGGTACACACACTGTGGCAATAATGTATGTTAAAATTACTTGAAACTTCACTAGTCCACGTAGAAAATAATGATTAGTCCATGTTTCAACTTTATTCAATGCTAACTCTGAATGTAGCCTTTTAATATAAATAACCATGTAATTTAACACAGAGGAAGAAATCTCCACAGTTCTAGGATTCTATTAATTTGATGTACGGCTGAAACCAATGAGACTCAAGTTTCATTTAATAGAGTTTTAAAATTACTTTTTTTTCCTAAAATGTTTTTATTGGGTTTTAGAGAGAGGAAGAGAGAGGGGAAGAGAGAAACATCGATGTGAGAGAGATACATCGGTTGGCTGCTTCCCATTGAGCCTGCAAACTGGGCATGTGTCCTGACCAGGAATCAAAATGGTGACCTTTTCATGCCTGGGACGATGGTCAACCAACTGAGCCACTTGAGCCAGGGATAAAATTATTTTTTTACATTATGGAACTCAATTTCTGATAGAAATTTAGGATGGGTCTGGTAATAACTAAAGACAAATTAATATATGAAATAAAAAAATCCCTTTAGAAAGGAAAAGTTTGAAATACCATCCACGTATATTCCACAAAAACACTGGTAAGTTATTTATACTTGAAAATGCTATCAAAACTGCAGGAAGTATTACAGGTGCAGTGGTACTGTAAATGTTGCTTTTATTAAATGTATATACATACAACATAAATGTTAAATAGGTAACTTTAAATCAAGCTATGCCAACTACATATTAAATAACTCTAAATATTTTAAACATTTGAAGAAAACACACACTTAAATGTCCATCTTACTATTAGTAAAACTGCAACTTTGAACAATATGTTACTTTAAAAAAGAAATTAAGGAAGTTTCTGTTGTAAGACAAGGCAACAACTGGACTTTGAAAATGGTTCCAATTTACACTCTAATAGGAAATAAGTTATTACTAAATGAATTATTACCAAATGAATGCAAGCAATATGGTGACCATTTAAATTTAAGGGCTTTAAATCTGGGTGATGAAAACAGGTACAGTGAGTTTGAAATCCTACTGCCACCATCTGTGATTATGTTGGCAATTGCAATACAAAAATTTTTAAATAAAATAAAAAAAATTTAAGTACTTTACCAAAGCATGCATGGGTTCACTCTTCCTGGTGAAAACAGCAAAAATAAATCTAAATGTTTTACAATGAAGTCACCATAATGTACTACATGTATCAGCAGTAATTATTTTGGACGCTTAAACATATACATATTCCAAAGTCCACTTCTCAAGCCTATTTAATCACATCATCTTACTATTACCACAATTTTTTCTTAAATGCTGTAGAACATTTTCTGTAGGAGGGAACTCATGCTTTCCAAGGAAATTCTATAGGTCAAGAAAAGAAGAAAGAAATCAACCATAAAATGTGTTCATTATGCCAAATCCAGACAAGTGTATAGTTAGTTATCAGTATACTCTACTACTAAATCAAACACTGTCATTAAACTCATTTATCATAAATGTATGTGTGTGTATATGTATATATATTCTTGTCTGTTTCTATGTAATATCCAAGAAATCATTGCCAAATTCAATGTTGTGTTTCCTCCGTTTTTCTTTTAAGAGTTTTAGTTTTAGCTCTTTGTTTAGGTCTTGACCCATTTTGAATTAGTTTTTGTATGTGAAGACCCAACATCCTTTTTCTCCCCCCCATCCCAGCCCTGCCCGTCCTCGTCACTCTGGGTGACTAAGCCCAGACTGGGGGTAGCGGGGGACTAATGAAAACTGCAGTGATGCCTCACTCTCTTCCCTGAATAGGGACTGGAGGCCTGGATGGGCACTTTGGGGGCTGGCCCTGCTCCCCCAAACCACCTCCCAACCCAGCGCTACCAGCAGGCTTCTCACCTGAGGCTGCTGGGACAGCGGCTCAAATGAGCTTCATGAGTGAGGGCCTGGCATTGGTTGGGGCCCCCTGCCTCAAGTGCTGTCTCCTGTTTCCACTGTGCATTCTGGGATGGGGGGCTCTCTTTCTGGGGTGCCTGCGTATTTTTACACTAGTTAATAGCTCCTGGCTACCAAAGGCTTCACAAATGCTAATTGGGTTTAATTGCTTTGGTAATTCATGATTCTACTGAAAAACTGACATTCTGTGGGTGAACTTTATGTATAAATACGTAGGCAGTCAAAGGGATGGAGAGCTCACAGTGAAACCTGGGAAGAGCTTGGGTTGGGAGCCCCAACATAATTTTTATATGCTTTTCAAAATTGTTCTTTTAAAGTAATTACCCCAAAGATTACATGCCTTTGTACTTAACAACTGGTACATGTGAGGAAAAGAGAGGTAACACAGTGGGCCTGAGACTGCTGTGTCTCAGAAAGACCTGCTTGCAAGGCTGGCCACTGGCTAGTGTCTAGGAACTTGGATTTGAAGCGGGTTCCCATTGATCCCAGAAGGGAGTGGCCCACAATGCCAGCACTGTATAAGCAATGTAGCTTATACTGAACAGTTACTCTCCTTCTCAGAGTCTAGAACTTTGGTTCATGCTAAGCAGTGGGTTACCTATGTACCAGCTCCCAATAAAAACACTGAGCACTACGTCTTTAGTGAGCTTTCCTGGTGGATATTTCATGTGTGCTGTCCTAACTCACTACTGGAGGGAGTAAGCACATCTTGTGTGACTCCACTGGGAAAGAATTCTTGGAAGCTTGTGCCTGGTTTTCTCCAGACATTACCCTATCAACCCTTCCCCCTTTGTGTATTTAGCTTTGTATCTTCACTGTCACAAATCATAGCCATGAGTATAACTATGTATGGAATAATGTGAGTTCTCCTAGAGAATCACTGAGCCTAGTGGGTGGTACAGGGGTCTCCCCAATAGCCATGCGAGTGAGCAGATCCTACAGTCTCAGTCAAGCCTCCAGATGACTGAAGCCCAGACCAGCATCATGACTGAAACATCAGGAGCGTCCCTATGCTAAAACTCTAAAACCACCCAGCCACGCCATTTCTGAATCCCGAATTGCAAACAATGAGTCACTGAACTTTGGGGTAACTGGTTTTGCATTAATAATGCTAATACACAAAAGAAAAAAAATAATGCTAACACAGTATATTTTTATAATATTTAAAAAACAATATTCTTTTCATTTGGAAAAATGAAATCAGTAACTTAAAATTTGAAGTAATGGGTTGAATATAAAAGATATGATTGACTTACCTTTTGCTTCTTTTATTTCTAACTGGAAGCAGAGTTTTTCAAAACAGACGAAGTCATATCCACAATAGTATTAATAGATAAGCCATTCAGGAAACCTTTATGATTTATTCGTACTTCCTGAAGAGCATCTATAATATGGTCTCTGTGTAAACAGAAAACATACATGAGCATTTGTCCTTTCCAAAGCATTTGTGCATTCCAAATACAGCTAAGTTATTGAAATAAACTACATTTTTACGTTCAAGTTTTACAGCCAGTTAAAATATAATTGTGGTCATTACCTGCTAACATCTGGATGTAGTTCAGCAAGTCTCTTTATGATCTTGGTAAAGCTACGCAGGTTCAATGTATTTGGAGGTATGAATTGAATAGGTGTATCAGGTAATAGTTTAGTAGATTCAATCTGTTTACAATTCTTCTTCTTGACACCCTAAGTGAATATTTTTAAAGTTTCTTACAATCAGTAACCATTACATAGAGACAATCCAGATTAATTAAAACAAAATTTAAACTTTCAATTATAATAGTAAAATTAAAACAGTAATGATAATAATTTCAACTATAAAATCAAAAATTTTTAAAAACTTCTTTGACTTGGTATTTATACCAAGTACATTTCTTTCAGCTGTGCTCAGGGCCATGTATTAAAAAAAATGGCGAACACATTTCTTATAGCAGTGATCAAGTATTTGAAGTTATGTCTAAACCAGTCTTTCTCAACTGGGATTCCTCATCTGAGCCACAGAACACAGATCTATTTTCTCAACTTTCCTAAAGATAGGACATAACTAGTTCCTATAGCTAGGAGAGAGGCTAATTCATTATATACAATGACTTAGGGCATGAAGGTTTAATTCTTTTACCCAACCTGACAGAGGAAAACTGGTCTGCATGATAGTTATAAATAATCTACATCTTGTTTACTAAATGTTTAATGAGCATAAACTATGTGCCCAGAATGTACCACATGCAGGGAAAGGGGAGGGGGGCAGAGAAGGCCAGGATAGAAAACTAGTGATATAAAATGAAACCCTCTCCACTTATGCATCATCTTATAATCAAACTTTAGAGACAAGATTAAAATGATCAATTAATTACTATTAACCAGGTAAGTACGCCATACATTGTATGAAACCACTGTAAATCCCAAGTTCAACAAAGGAAGAGCTGAGACTTTAAAGCCCAGATGAAAAATCAGGATAAGACATGTGAAACATAAAATGTCATCTCTGATATTTTACTTCTTTGCTATTGCCTATCTCCTTCACTAGATTTAAGCTCTACAAGGACGTAGATTTTTGTCTGTTTTGTTCACTGCTGCTTTCCCAGGGTCTAGAACAGTGTATACAGTTGGCATGTCGTCACTGTTAGTTAAATAAATAAATGCTTGGGATACAGCCATTTAAGTGATAGCTGAAACCACAGAGAGGATGAGACTTTCATGAAAGAGCCAAATTACTGGTAAACAACGATAGCTACTATTTATTGAGCATATTTGCCATGCCAGGCACAGTCCCAAAAATTTTCTGTATTAAAGTCATTTAAACCTCACACTATCTGTGAAGTAGAAACTATTATCCCCATGTTAAGATAAGAAAGCTCAGGCTGGTGCAGCTCAGTGGTTGAGTGTCGACCTATGAACCAGGAGGTCACAGTTCAATTCCCAGTCAGTACATGTGCCTGTGTTGCAGACTGGATTCCAGTGGGGGGGCATATAGGAGGGAGCCAATCAATGATTCTCTGTCATTGATATTTCTATCTCTCTCCCTCTCCCTTCACCTCTGAAATCAATAAAAAATATTTTTAAAAAAGACAAGGAAGCTCAGACACAAAGTTGATTTAACTTGATCAATCATATGATGAGTAGGGGGCAGAGCTAGGTTATGAATGTGTTGTTCTATGAATGTGTTGTTGTTAATCATCACTATTCTGCTTCTCATTGTATATAATATTTCCTAAATGAATAAATGCTGAGAATCCAAGGAAAAGAAGGGTGGCAAGATTGCTGGAAAGGTAAGAGAACTTCAGAGTATAGTTTAACAAGCTGGTAACAGAAACTTCTCTCCCCACACACTCTAAGCTAACATACTCCTACCCTGGCCTATGGTGCCATATTTCTACCACGTAACTTTCCCTCGACCAACTCCATGGCCATTGCCCCACTGACTGAAGCAAGAGTGCATCACCTGAAATGACGAACACAAAAATCACAGGCTGGGTCAGTCAGATTCCCTGTCCAAAGAATGAGGAATTGAAACAGAGCAAATGAATTAATCAAATGATCGAAGCTCAAACCGAATAATACTGCAGAGCTAACATTAAGCAAAATAAAGTCAAATGGAGGAAAAGTCATGATCAGACAGAGGAAGCCAATGTGCAGAGGAATGGAATATACAGGGTTGTAAAGGCAAGAAACCATATCTACTACATGCGGACGGGAAAAGCCACAGTTCCCAAACTTCCCGTGGAGGTCTCCATGCACCCCATTGTACTTTCTTTCCTTCTTTCTTATTGTGGACTGAGGTTATGGACCAAAAAAAAACACGTCTTACACATGAAGTGCTGCCTGGCTGTGGTTCAGTGGTTGACTGTTGACTCAGGAACCAGGAAATCAGGGTTCAATTCCCAATCAGAGTGCATGCCCGGGTTTTGGGCTCAATTCCCAGTGGAGGGTGTGCAAGAGGCAGTTAATCAATGATTCTCTCTCATCACTGATGTTTCTATCTCTCTCTCTCTTCCTCTCTCTGCAATCAATAAAAACATAAAAAATATTTAAAGAAAAACAAGTGTCACTGAGATGAAAGAGATTTTTGAGAAAAGGGATAATCAAGAGTCAAAGAGACTTGCCTGGCCAGTGTGTCTCTATGGTTGAGCATTGACCTATGAAGCAGGAGGTCACTGATTCCTGGTCAGGGCACATGCCCAGATTGTGGGTTGCATCCCCAGTGTGGGGTATGCAGGAGGCAGCCAATCAATGATGCTCTCTCATCATTGATGTTTCTACCTCTCTCTCCCTCTCTAAAATCAATAAAACTATATTTTTTAAAAAAAGAGTCAAAGAGGCTAGGTGGTAAAAAAAAAAAAAAAAGGTCGATGGGGGAAAGAGCAATAAAAAGCTCACTAGTGAGAACGAAAAAAGCAATTAAAATAAAATTTTAGAGACAAAAATTTGGGAAGTTTGGCAGTAAAAACACAGGGCAAATAGGAAGGGTAACTTCAAAAGAATAAAAAGTCAAGTGAAAATCTTGCCAGGATAGGAAGAGTTCTCACTCGATGACTCTAAGTAGCAAGAAAAGTCTGCAAGAAGAAATGGAATCCCTAATAGTCCAGAAAAGAATTGGGGCAACTCCAAGAATGGAGTTATGGAAAGGATGGAATAAAGGACATAGAAGAGATGCCTTTGTTTTGTCTAACAAATATTTCTTTCACCCACTTAAAAAGGGTTCTGCTCTGATCTATAAACTCAATATAATCTCAGTAAAAATCAAAGTAGGGGTTTTTGGTAGATATTGACAAGTTGAATTATGAAATTTATATAGAAAGTCAGAGACTAGAACAGGCAAAACCATTTTGAAAATGAACAAAGCTGGGAGACTCATTCTACTTGATATCAAGGCTTACAATAAAGCAACAATCATCAATATAGTGTAGTATTGGTGAATACAGATCAACAAATCCACAGAAGAGAACAGTCAGTCTAGAAATAGACCCATACAAGTCTGATCAATTGATTTTTAACAAAAGTATAAAGACAATTCAATGGAGATAGGATAGTCTTTTTCAACAATGATGCTAAAACATTTCCATACGAAAAACAAAGGAAAAAATAACTTCAATTCATATATTACTTATTACATAAAAATTCACTCAAAATCTTTCTGAGATGGTTTCTTAGATCCAACACTAGAAGCACAAGTTAATAAAGAAAAAAACCCCAGATGAATGGTACTTCATCAAAATTAATATCTATTGTTCTGATAAAGATACTATTAAATGAAAAGACAAAGTACAGAAAGTACTTACAAATCACTTATCTAGCTGATAAAGAATTTATATTCAGAATATAAAAAACTCTCAGAATTCAGTAATAAGAAAATAAATAACTTAATAAAAATAGTCAAAATATGAGCAGGAATGAACTGCTGCTACAACACAATATATATCTATCTCAAATGCACTAAGGTAAGTGGAAGAAGCCAAACCAGTAAGGCCAGATTCTGGACCACTGGTATGACATTCTGGAAAAGATAAAAACAGCAAGAGGAAACAGAGAGGAGCACAGACAGTGTTTTGGATTGGACTATTCTGTATTCTGACTATCTCGCTTGGTGTCTGTACAAATGCATATAGACATGTAACTACCATGTCTATATGCATTTATGCAAACACACAGACACCAAAGTAGGTTTTACTGTATATAAAATAAAATAAAAAAAGATGGAATGCCAGGAATTTTGCTAAAGTCAGATGAAGAAGAAAAACAAAGAAATCAAGACATTGTATATAAATAAACTACTTGTTTGGGAGAAAGAAGCATGACTCAGGCAACTTCATCACTTCCCATGTGGTGTTTAAAGATGAGGGCATATATAATTAAATGACTACATTATATGGTTTTAAGAAGTATGAGATAGGGTTGTGATAAAAAGATGTAGGCCCTGACAGATTTGGCTCAGTGGATACAGCGTCAGCCTGTGGACTCAAAGGTCCCAGGTTCGATCGATTCCAGTCAAGGGCATGTACCTTGGTTGCGAGCACATCCCTAGTAGGTGCAGGAGCAGCTGATCGATGTCTCTCTCTTATCGATGTGTCTAGCTCTCTATCCCTCTCCCTTCCTCTCTGTAAAAAATAAATAAAATATATTTTTTAAAAAAAAGATGTAGTATGATCCACAAATAGATGAAAGACTGCAAAGCACTGGCAATGAACCTAAAGTTAAAGGAAAACGAGTTTTCCTGTAGCTAGATCTGCAAAGATCTACGTTTTCCCTCAGGAGAACTGACTTGTATAAAAGCAGGTTAGGGTGGATCCACAGTTAAAAATCATTCAGATTGACTTTCTCATTCCCACTTTAAGACTGATAGTTTTAGAGTCATCTGTCCTACTTCAATGTGGCACACAAAGACCATTTAAAGGAGCTAACCAGGAAAACTAACCTCTTGGTCGAAATAGAAAAATTCACTGTCTTGCTCAGATCCCAGCTGCCTTGGCCTAGTTCTAGGCAATCGAGGAGCAGAAGAAGCTGAGTTGATGTCTTTGCTGGTGCTTTTCTCCAAACTATTCAAACTAATTCTCCTTCCACTTTTGGAGGAAAGTGGCGATGAACATTCTCCAGGACTTTTAACAAGTCGCACATTTACTGATTTCCCATTTATTTCTATCCCATTCATCTCTTTCGCAGCAGACTTTGCATCATCGTTTTTTTTTAAAGCAAGAGATGCATATCTAAAATATAAAAGTAGAAAAGCACATGTCTTAAGTGACTCCATTTTAGACAAAATTAAACACCTATTTTTAATAAATTTCAACCTCAACTACAAATAAGATCCTTTCTTAATTGCTAAAGTTTTAATGTCTGAAATGAACAGCTATCATGTTTAGAGAAAAAACAGCAAAGGTGTGTCCACTGAGCTCTTGGCATTAGTATCTGATACTTTTGAATGTTATGGCAATGTCACAAACAAAAAGTGGCAACACACACATATATATGGTTATATGCACATGGTATAGTTATCTACCTAAAAATATAATATGAAAATATCGATTAAGAATTATAATAAAAATAATAAAGGTACCGTTTTCTGAGCACCTGGTACATGCCATTCTTTATTCTTACTGCTTTATTTACCTAAAAACAGTTTCAGAGCAATGAAGGTACTGGAGTTTTTATTCTTACTTTATAAAGAGCCTGAGGTACAGAAATATTAAGTAATTTGTCCAAATTTATGCAGCAAGTATTGATGGAACTGAAAACCGACTCCAGCCAGAGCTGTGGAGCCCATTCTCTTGACTAAAGCACTCCACTGACACTGTGAAACAAATCAAGTGCACACATCCAGTAACAGCTACATGTCAGTAGTAACAAGGTGAAAGTACCAGGAAAAAGACCTGATGAAGAGCAGCACCAGTTAATGATTGTAGCTGCTTGTCCACGTGTGTCCCTTTATTGGAGTCGGGAAGCTCTACTAGAATGGCCCTGACTATCACCACTTGGCTAATGCCTAGTACAGAGCCTCTGGCACACAGCAGACACTTAGCAAATGCACACTTAATGAATTTAGAAAATATACCTGTAATTAGAAGAATCATAAATTGAAATTTCAGAAACTTGGTATTTCTGAAAATGAGACCTTAAGTCAGCCTAAAAGAAGAGAAATAAAAGTTTGTGATAGAAAACAACAATAATCAAAATATGAACACCTAACAAATTTGAAAATAAAGCTCAAAAAATAAATCCTAGCATACCTCAGATACTGAAGGGCAGAGACCGCCAACATGTACCAAATAAACTTTATCTCTCTGTAAGGGTTCAGCATTCTTAATTTCTGCTTATAAAAAAAGTGACACAAAACAGAAAATAACCATTATTATGTCGATATTTTTAAGTGAAAATTGTTACATTTTTCCCCCCACTAGAAGCCCAGTGCACTGATTCATGCACTGGTGGGGTCCCTTACCCTGGCCTGCAGGGATCAGACCGAAACTGGCTCTCCCAACATTCTCCGAGGGATCCTGGATTGTGAGAGGGCGGTTCTTGGGTATTGATGACACACCCCGGAATCGGGCTCCCTCCTCCCTGGTTCCAGGTGCGTCACCTGAGAACTGCAGCTACCAAGTTACCCCAGCTCGGCAGCTCCTGTGTTGAGCACCTGCCCCGATGGTCAGTGCACATCATAGCTACTGGTCGCTTAGGCTTTTATATGTATAGATTTATCATAACACTTTATAATAAGTGTTATGATAATTAGCAAATATCAGCACTCGACTGAAGACCAAGAGCCTGGAGAAAATTTTTAACATTTCTGAGCATTAATCATATCATCTTAAAAATAAAGAGATTGGAACCCTGGTTGGTTTGGCTCAGTGGACAGAGCATCAACCTGCGGACTGAAGGGTCCCAGGTTCAATTCCAGCCAAGGGCACATGCCTGGGTTGCGGGCTTGGTCCCCAGTGGGGGCTGTGCAGGAGGCATCTGGTCAATGATTCTCTCTCATCATTGATGTTTCTATCTCCCTTCCTCTCTAAAATCAATACATTTTATTTTATTTTTATTTATTTATTTTTATTTTAAATTTTGTTTTATTGCTTGAAGTATTACAATGAATGTTAGATAGGTCTCCATTTTTTCCCTTGACCTTCCCCTCTCCTCCCCTCCCCCCGTGACTTGTGTCCATTGATTATGCTCATATACATGCATACATGTCTTTCAGTTGATCTCTTAATTCCCCCCCAACCCTCCCCACTCTTCCAGCTGTAGGTTGACAGTCTGTTCAATGCTGTTCTGCCTCTATACCTGTTTATGCTTATCAATTTATAATAGTCTTTATTATCCATAAATGAGATCATGTGGTATTTTTCTTTTGTTGACTGGCTTATTTCACTTAGCATAATATATCCCAAGAAACCAGAAACACCAATCAGAAAGGATATATGCATCCCTATTTTAATAGCAGCACAATTTACCATGGCTAAGATTTGGAAACAGCCTAAGTGCCCATCAGCAGATGAATGGATTAGAAAACTGTGGTATATCTACACAATGAAATTCTATGCTGCTGTAAAAAGAAAGGAGTTCTTAGCATTTGCAACAGCATGGATGGAACTGGAGAGCATTATGCTAAATGAAATACAGTATGTTTTAAAAAAGAGACTGGATTCATTGATATTAAGCCCCTTTAGCTCAAAAATGGATCAATAAGTTAACAGTAATTAATTACAGCATAATGAAAAGTGTTTTCACTTGTCTATGCTCAGAGAAGTGCTAAGATGTGGAATGCATACAGGATCCTAGCCCATCCTAATGCTGGCCAGGGCTTTCCTGACTCACATAATTTTGCTGGGGAAAACCACACCAAGAAAACATTTAAGTCAGACAATATCAACAGCTGGTATATAGCTGTGGTAATAGTAATGGCACATAAGAAAGGGGGTATAGGGGGTCAAAGAACTTGCTATAGATAGCACCATTTTAGAAATCACAAATACTAGGATTATAGATTATTCAAAATATTTGTTTTATAATTTTTATAATGGAACAATTACAATTTTTATTTTCTTCATTATATAGTAAGAGTCTAACCCTTATTATGTGCTTCCCAGATCCAGGTACTATGCCAAGCATTTTCTGTGTGCCATCTCATGTAATGCTCCAACCACTCTGTGAGGTACAGCTGTTATCATTTCCATTTTCTAGATGAGGTTACTGAAGTCTTAGGAGTTTAGGTCACAAATCTACTCAGTGGTGGTGCTAGAATTTAGGTAGAATTCTTCCTCTCTATGCAATAATACCTACTCTTCTTCATTAACTTAACTTGATAATTTCTTTTGATTTATAATGTGCTGTATACAGAAAATACTGAAACTATTTACCTTTATAATTTATATTTTTACATTAGGGTGAGAAAGGACCACAATAGAAAAGATAAGTGAATAGGAATCAGGAGACGTACATCATACCCATTACCTCCCCTTGTACTAGTGTAATATAACATATCTAATACCCCATGGGCACTCAGGATAGGCAGTGAACAATGCATAAATAATTCTTGGCCTCACGTGTGAGTGTGGGAAGGCAGTATGAGAAAGTATGAGAAAATTTAAATTTTCTCATGAAAATTTAAATTTTCTCATACTTAAAAAAAAGTTTTTTACTTATTGATTTCTTAAAAAATATTTATTTTATTGATTTTTTACAGAGAGGAAGGGAGAGGGATAGAGAGTTAGAAACATCGATGAGAGAGAAACATTGATCAGCTGTCTCTTGCACACCCCCTACTGGGGATGTGCCTGCAACCAAGGTACATACCACTTTTCTGGAATCGAACCTGGGATCCTTGAGTCCATAGGCTGATGCTCTATCCACTGGGCCAAACCAGTTAGGGCTATTTATTGATTTTTTGAGAGAAAGACTGATTTGTTGTTCCACTTACTGATACATTCCTTGGTTGATTTTTTAAAAAAATCCTCACCAGAAGGTATTTTTTCCATTGCTTTTTTTTTTTTTTTTTTTTTTTGAGGGAGTGGAAGGGATGGAAGAGGAAGGAGAGCAGGAGTGGGGGAAGAAGGGAGAGAGGAAACATTAATGTGAGAGACACATCGATTGGTTGCCGCCCACACACAACCCAACAGGGGCTGGGAATTGAACCTGCAACCGAAGAACATGCCCTTGACCAGAAATCAAATACTTGACCCATCAGTTCATGAGCTGACATTCCAATCACCAAGCAACACTGGCCAGGGCGGATTTAAGCTTTTAGCAGTTTTCTGAAAGAGAAATGACCTCCAAATGGCTAATTTTCTCATTTTTTTAGTATTTATAAAGAAAATCCTCAAACTGGAATAAAATTTTAAAACAGCTTAGTCCCCCCCAATAACAGAAGACAGTAAGTACTATTTTAAAAATGAGCTAGGTTAATTTGTATGAATGTATGCATGGCCCATGGACACAGACGATGGGGTGGTGAAGGGCTGGGGAGGTGGGGGTGGGCTGGAGGGGGGTCAATGGGGGAAAAGGGGGACATATATAATACTTTCAACAATGAAGATTAAATAAATAGATAGATAAATAAATAAAATGAACTAGGGTAGGATTTCTTAGTAAACTGTTAAGAACCAACCCGATGTAAACTTAGGATCCCATTTGTCTTGTTCTATTTGATTTTCTTGTATTCCTGAGTAGACAACTCCTGTCAGGCTCTCTTTAGCATCAAACCAGTCTTCACTTGTTTCTTGATAATGTTTGGAATCTGAGAAATTGAACCCAAGTAGCTATGAATAAGGTAGGTTTGCCCTCTGAGAAGTTACCTAAAAGCTTCTCAGAATAAACCAGCATGATGACAATTACTAGTTTTAAGTATAAAAATAAATATTAGCAAAATAGGAGAACCAAGCATAAAGATTCTCTGAGAAGGGACCTGGCTGGGTGGCTCAGGTGGTTGGAGCATTGTCCTATACACCAAAAAGTCATGAGTTTCGATTCTCAGTCAGGGCACATACCCAGGTTTCCCGTTCAATCCCTGACTGAGGTGTGTTCGGGGGCCACAGATTGATGTTTCTCTCTCTCCCTCCCTCCCTCAAGAATCAAAGGAAGCATCTCCTCAGGTGAGGATGGGGGTGGAGCGGATTCTCTCAGAAGGGATTTATTTTCAGCAGTCCCTAAGTAAAAAGTAGTTTTCAGTCTGAGTGATTTGCTTCCTAGTTTTCCTTTAATAAACACCGATCTCTAGTATTGTTTTTCAGATTTTTAAATTATTCTTTATTAAAGAGATGTGTATCATCTCTCTACACAAACAATGTCTTTATAAAGATATTAAACAGTACTACAGGCTCTTTATTTCTTTAAAAATAGAATTAGTGATCTTTTTGGAATTATCATCCTTTTTCATAGAAAACAAAATGAAAAATATTATACAATTTGCAGAAATACAAATTGGACAGAAGAATTTTTAGATTATAAGACATGAACCAGAATAATAAAAGTCTGTATTATTTGGCATTATCAGATACTAGGGGCCCAGTGCACAAAAATTTGTGCACTTGAAAGGTCCCTCAGCTCGACCTGTGCCCTCATAGTCTGGGACCCCTCTGGGAATGTCCACCTAGTGGCATGCCTGGTCAGCCTGGGTGAGGGGCTGATGGCTGTTTGCAGGCTGGCCAAACCCCCTAGTGTGGACCCTCACCCCATTGGGGTGTGGCCAGCCTAGGTGATGGACTGAGGGCTGTTTTCAGGCTCCCCACAGCCCCTTCAGGTTTTGGGTCCCTACTGGGGTACCTGGCCAGCCTGTGTGAAAGGCTGATGGCTATTTGCAGGCTGGCCAAGCCCCCCAGTGGGATCCCTCACCCCACTGGGGTGTGGCCAGCCTGGGTGCGGGCCTGAGGGACATTTTCAGGCTTTCAGGCTGCTCACAGTCCCTTCAGGTTTTGGGCCTCTACTGGGGTACCTGGCCAGCCTGGGTGAGGGGCTGATGGCTGTTTTTAGGCTTTCAGGCTGCCCACAGCTCCCACTGACCCAATGTCCCAGCAAGGCTGGCTGGAAGTAGGTTTCTGGGGTTTATTTATCTTCTATAATTGATACACTGTTCCTTTAAGCCGAGGCCTAGGCAGGTAACGAAGCCTCCTGTCTGCTTCAGCTCGTTCGTGGCTTCTAAAATTGAAAGAATGTTGCCTTAGTAGTCACAGCCAAGACTGCTGTTTGCTTCAACTCCGAGGCTTCTATAATTGAGACAATGTTGCAAATATGTTGTTGCCTGGAGCACAGAGGGGCCCAGCCGGCTGGCAAACAGTTTTACTCCTGCTGCAACAGAAGTTGCCTGTTTACTCCAGCTCCATGAGTACCGGCCTCCATCTTGGCTGGGTTAATTTGCATACAGTTGCTCTGATTGACTGGTGGGCGTGGCTTAGGCATCCCAAAGAAACGGTCAATTTCAATATTATACTTTTACTAGATTAGAGGCCCAATACACAAAATTTGTGCAAGGGGTTCGGCCCCCACCACGGCAGCTGCTTCTGCCTCAGACCCTGCCACCAAGGCCTCATCTGGAAGGTTGTCCGGAAGGAAGTTTGGTCTAATTAGCATATTACACTTTTATTATTATAGATAATATTAAGTAACCTTAAAGATGCCAAGTACATGCAAAAAGAACATATTTACCATTCATAATTAGAATGATGCCATTCGGTCAATTAAGAATATTTGTTTTGATTTAATGAATGGGCACTAGGGACATTTTAAACCTTATTTTTTCTAGCAATGACACAAGACAATACATTTTTATACTGACCTTTATCATCAAGTTTCAATTGACTAAAGTATCCATCTACATCACCATTTTTTACACCATCTTCCTTGGGTGATGTACCTTGTTTAGGATGACTATTGTCAGATAATAAAGACACCTGAGGATTAAAACAATAAAAGCAATGAAAACAAGTAAGGATGAATAGTTATGGTGCTCTAACTATGTGGTGGCCCTATTCACTGGTCTTAGCCCTCACAACAATGAAGGCTCTGAGAAAATCATTCTCCACTCAGATTTGCAGGTGAGCAAACTGAACGTCATACAGTTCATGAGAATTAGGATTTGAATGACCCTAGTCTGTGTATAGTGACTATATGCTAACACTACCATTATTTAGCAAAGTGTGGTATATACACTCTTGAAGTAATTCAGATGATTTTTGAAGGTATACATATAACTATTTTCCATATTAACATTTAAATTATGTATTTAATGTGGCAAATATCTATGGGAAGTAATGTTTCTTTCCCAAATATAATAGTAAATAAATTACTGTTTACATAAGTTTATTTAAAAAGGAGAACTGTTTAAAGAAGAACACAAAGCAAGTAATATTATAGGCAATATATGGCTATGGAAAATTGTGAAGATGATACGTAAGTAACTAAAATTTAGACACACTACACTACACTACACTGGCTTTCAGGCATAACCTGTTAATTTAATGAGACAGATATTAAAATATGATCACAACTTAAAATATTGTTTTATTGCCCGGTTGGTGTGGCTCAGTGGTTGAGCATTGACCCATGACCAAGAGTTCACAGACTGGAGTTCATGGGGTCAATTCCCAGTCAGGGCACATGCCCCGTTTTCTGGCTCAACCCCCAGTAGATGGCATGCAGGAGGCAGCTGACCAATGCTTCTATCTCTCTATCCCTCTATAAAATCAAAGAACACTTTTTAAAGATACTGTTTTACAGCCAAAGCTTAGATCATAAAAATTATGTCTATTACATCTTGTAGTTTTAAAAACAATTTATTGTTCTTCCCCAATGAGGTTATACCACTGCTACCATTACAATGATGAAACACAACCTCTCCAGAACATTTTATACCATGAAATAAACAAGTAAACTACATAAGAAATGTGAGCCCTAACTGGTTTGGCTCAGTGGATAGAGCGTTGGCCTGCGGACTGAAAGGTCCCAGGTTCAATTCCGGTGAAGGACATGTACCTTGGTTGCGGCCACATCCCCAGTAGGGGGTGTGCAGGAGGCAGCTGATCAATGTTTCTCTCTCATCGATGTTTCTAACTTTCTGTCCCTCTCCCTTCCTCTCTGTAAAAAAACAACACACCAATAAATATATTAAAAAAAAAAGAAATGTGAGAATATCAAAATCTGTTTTTAGATCTATTAATTCTTTGTGTATAATGGGGTTGAGTTCAATGGTGAAATTAATTGCTAAAGCAATTTATTTTTAACCACTTACATTAATAGAAAGAAATGTAAACTAATTAAGTATCCACTTTTGGCTTTAGAATGCATCTTATTATATAAGACTACTCATCTTAACTAATAAAAGCGTAATATTGAAATTAACCATTTCTTCGGGACGGCCTAAGCCACGCCCACCAGCCAATCAGAGTGACTGTATGCAAATTAGCCTAGCCAAGATGGCGGAGGCCACAGCTCCGGTGTGCGGCTGCTGCCTCTGCCATCATGGGAGCCTCCATCCTGGGAAGGCATCTGGTGCCCTGGGCCGGCGGATGCCTTCCCAGGCGGAGAAGCCTTCCCGGGGGGCGGGGATGAGCCGGCGGACCCCTGGAGGAGGCCTATCGGGTGGCCAGCGCCACCCCATCGGCCTCCCAGGCGGAGAAGCCTTTGGGGGGGCAGGGACGAGCTGGCGGGACCCCACAACCCCTCCTGAGAGGCCGATGGGGTGGCCAGCGCCTGGCCAGCGCCACCCGATCGGCCTCCAAGGCAGAGAAGCCTACCCGGGGGGCAGGGACGAGCCAGCGGGACCCTGGCGGCCCCCTCCTGGGAGGCCAATGGGGTGGCCAGCACCTGGCCAGCGGCACCCGATCAGCCTCTCAGGCGGAGAAGCCTTCCTGGGGGGTGGGGATGAGCCGGCGGGACCCCACCACCCCTCCTGGGAGGCCGATGGGGTGGCCAGGCATAGAAGCCTTCCCAGGTGGCGGGGACAAGTCGGCGGGACCCCTCAGGCCGATCGGGTGGCCAG